>CAEGAE010026390.1:0-45153 GCA_903067095.1 Girardinus metallicus
TGAGAAGTTTCCAATTGAAACAAAGAAATCCCTGTTCTTTATGTAAGATTCAAACCAATTGAGCACTGGACCGGAGAGTCCAACCCAACTCTCCAGTCGATTCAGTAAGATGTCATGGTCCACAGTGTCAAAAGCTGCACTGAGGTCCAACAGAACCAACACTGTGGTTCTCCCACAGTTCGTATTTATATGGATATCATTGAACACTTTTACCAGGGCAGTCTCCGTGCTGTGGTGAGCACAAAAACCAGACTGGAAGGAGTCAAAGAGGTTGGTTATCGTTAGGAAGTTATTTAATTGTTTAAACACAGCTTTTTCAATAACTTTACTGATGAAAGGGAGGTTGGAGATCGGCCTGTAATTCTGCAGTCGTGATTTGTCCAGATTGTTCTTTTTTATCAGTGGTTTGATAACTGCTGTTTTCAACGCTTGGGGTAAAACACCCGATGAGAGCGATGAGTTTACTATTTGGTTCAGATCATTAGCAATGACAGGCAGGACTTTCTTAAAGAAATGTGTGGGTAGGACATCCAGACAGCACAAACTTGAGCTTAATTGACTTATAATTTCTTCGAGGGTTTTATAATTAAGTAGTTGAAATTGGGTGCACATTATACGTAGGAGCATGCACTTAAAATGTCAACTTGTTAATTTCTAGGAATAAACATTGCAGAAATACCACCACTTCCTATCTTGAAGTTGTTAAACACGATACTCTGAGCAAAGGCCAGTGAGTTGACAATTTGCTGTGAAATATGGCTTGTTTCAGATTCATGTTTCAGAACCTAAATAAACAAATTACATAATTTTTCTAACAATTTTTCAAACAGCCAACAAGAAACGTCTTGTAAACAGAACACCCAGTGTTTGAAAAGTCGCCGTCTACTGGTCGAGGTCTATGGAGGTTACAAGTCAACTTACAAACAAACATAAACACATTCCTAAACCAGACAAAATTAGAAAGACTCTAGAGACTGTTACTCCTATTGTACTAGCACCATATTAGCTCATAGTAAATAAATATTTGCTGTTTATTGAAAGAAAATATTCTGACCAACATATCAGTTCGCCACATTTTTAAGGCCGATTCCGTTCTCAAATTCCAAAAGTTTTAAGGACCACCATATTTCAAAAATGATGTGGATATTTCAATATTTGCTTTACAAACAGGACTATTTTCTTTGAGTGTGGTAACTTTTTAATTTTCTCCAAAAGGGTTAAACTGACAGCACTGCGTACAATAATATTTATTTGTTGTTGGAAAATGATTTTGATGAATGAATATCTGGTTGAAAAATGCTGGTAAGTGAAATCAATGTTTTTTTTAAAAAAGGAGTTTGTTATCTTTTCAAGTGTGTACTTATCTAGTGACTGTGAATATAAGTTAATTATTACACATGCTGTAATTAAGTCAAACCAGAGTGAACCAGCAGCTTGAACGCCCTGCTGCTCAGACTGCATTCACATCCGACTGGCTGCGGTGCTTGAGCGCCATGTCTGCACGGATTTCTTCCCCCCTGCTCAGGGTCTGCTGTGCTTATAGTTTCCGATGTTTGGATGGACTCAAAGACTGCAGGACGTGGAGACCAGGAGGGGCAGTTTTGCTTCGGTAAGTTACTCTTAAAGAAAAAAAGTAAATAGTGTTTTGGGTTTAACAGCATATCAGATCACTGAGTGGTGTTTAAGTTCCGTCATGCCAGAATGTGTCAGAAATGTTGCATTTCCAAACAGAAAACTTATGATGTCTGTCCGTCAGCTTAGATAATTAAAAGCAGATTTTATTTTTGTTGTCATGCAAATTAAGAAATACATTTTCTGCAAATTTCCCCAAGTTTCATTTGCTTAAAAATCTTTAAAGCTGCAGTAAGTCAAAAACCTGAAATGACAAGGCACACATTTGTGAATTTGATCTTTGCTAGGTCTCTCCATGTAGACATTCCACCTAGCAAACCATCCCTGACCACCAGCTACGTCCACGGCACCTCTTCCTATTCTTTGCTTCCCCTGACTGTAAGTCAGAGCCTGGAAGCTACGGTCCGACGCTATCCTGACCGCGAAGCCGTGGTGTTTGTGCAGGACGGCATCAGAAAAACCTTTTTTGAGTTTCAAACAGATGTGGGTTTCAGATTGAATCCATTTTGATTAGGTTTTCAGAATTTTGCATGCATCAACCCACTTTCTGCCTTTTCTTCCTGACAAGGTGGACACAGCTGCTGCTGGCTTGCTGGCTCTGGGCTTGAAGAAAGGTGATCGATTGGGGATTTGGGCTCCCAACATATACGAATGGATCCTTTTCCAGTTTGCCTCAGCTAAGGCCGGAATTATTCTGGTCAGTGTAGAATCTGTCTGTATTTCAGATGGATGATTTTCTCCGAACAACGCAGGATCAAAATTCTACATGCAAACTCAAACATGGACATCTACACTGTTATTTGGTCAAATTAAAAAATAAATAAAAATCACATAGCAATCTGTACCTAACCACAAGGTCTGGTAACCATAAACATAAGTCTAGTTGCACTGTTTATTTATTTTTTATTTGTTTTTAATTGTTTGGACCAAGTTGCATTGATATTGAATAATTCTTTTCAACACATACCAAAAGTGATGTCTGTAAAGAAGCTATAAAACTTTTTCTTAAAAAACATTTTGTAAAATTCACAATAGGTAACGTTTCCTTCTGCAAACGTTAAGAGCAGAATGTTATCTTGTACTTTTCCCTGGTTTAAAAAACGTCCTTGATATCTGCTCCCAGCCAGTTCTTATCATCTATCTTTAGCACAATCTCTCCCTGAAAAAGTAAACACACAGTTTTGAAAAAACGAGCAGAATCTATTTTTACTGCAGGTTATCTAATGTAGATGCGGCAATCTTTTGAGTGCTGTCTGTGTATGAGAGAGAGAGGAAGATGATGAGTGGCTAATAAACACTCACGGAACAAGAATTGATCACCTAAGTCAACAATTTTTAAAATAGTCAAATGACTTTGATCTTTGACTAAAGCGGTGTTTGCAGGAGAAAGACATACAGTGGAATAAAACCTAAATGAACTCGACTTGGTGAAATATTCAACCCAAAATATGCCAGAAGCTGTCTGATACCTACAAAAGGCAGAACTGGATTGTATAATTCAGACCATGCAGAATAAAAGAGAAAACGCAACAGATTCAAACTTGTGCTTCATTCTTTGTTTCTAAGGTATTGAAGTTGTTTGCTTTTTAAGTTTTCCAACCTGACAAACCTTGTTGCTGCGCCTACAGGTGTCACTGAACCCAGCCTATCAAGTAGACGAATTGGCATTTACACTGCAAAAGGTAAAGAAAAGAAAGACATGCAGAGTGAATTTTTTTTAAACAATTTCTAAGCAATATTACAATCTAGTTTTGCTGTACGTAGGTCCAGTGTAAAGCAGTATTGTGTCCAACCAGCTTTAAAAGCCAGAACTTCTGCGAGATGCTGCGGGAGATTTGCCCAGGAATCGAGTCAACGCCACCGAATATGACCAAAAGCTCCAGGTTTGACACAATCAAATGTTACCTTACGTTATGGTCCTTCCACTGTTGATATTTAGGAATGAACAGGAACACAAACTTGCCAAGTTGAAAGTATTTTGGGTCATAAATCGGTTTGCATTTTTTTTTCCAAATTAAAAATTATGGTTTTACAACCTAACAGTTAGCTTAAAAAGAAATATTTTAATTAAATTAAGTAGCAACATTTTTCAATAGAACTTGGAAAATCCTTGTGGATTTGAAAAATAAACAAAATAGTCTTGCAAAGTTGCCTTAATATTAAAAAGGCATTTATCTTTTTTTTTTCAGGTTGTTTTCAACTTTTCTAGCAACAACATAAAGATATGGGTCATTCATCAATTCATTTTAATTCAATTCAAATCAATTCAGTTTATTTATGTAGTGCTAATTCACAACAAAAGTTGTCTTAAGGCGCATTACAAAAAGAATAATTTCAGTTCAATCATATATGCATTCCAACTGATTCTAGGTGTGAAACATAACAGCATGTTCAATTAGTTATTGAAAGGAAACCCAGCATATTGCATCGAGTCCGATTCACTTTTCTAGTGAGCCAAATTCTTATCATTTCTGAATTGCTGTGGTAGGCCAAACTAAATTATTTAAACAGCCCCAGAGTCGCATGTTGGACATCTTGCACTAGTTATTTAAAATGTATAATCATATTAGTTCTGTCAGCAGCTCAGAGAATCTGTTTTGGGATCTTCCAGGGTGCCAGAGCTGCGTATGATCATTGTGACCGACAACAGGCAGCCAGGGATGTTCCATGTGGACGATGTGATGCAAGCAGCAGAGAGTCCGCACTACAAGCAGCTGTCGGACCTGCAGAGCCAGCTGTCCTTTGATGATGCCATCAACATCCAGTTCACATCAGTAACCTTCATTACGAGACCTTTCACATGCAGAGTTGTGATATTATATCTAGACAAACTGACCTAGATGCATGTTTCTCTTGCTTCACTGCAACTAGGGCACCACTGGGAAACCAAAGGGAGCCACTCTTTCCCACAACAATATTGTAAATAATGCATATTATGTGGGCCTCCGTATGGGCTACGATCGCAGAGTGAGTCCACACTAATATATATATATGTATATATGGAAAAACACACATTTTGATTTGAATAACAGTGTATGTATTATTCACAATCAGCCTCAGGTGCGAGTGTGTGTGCCTGTGCCTATGCACCACTGCTTCGGCTCTGTGATTGGAGGGATGAGCATGGCGGTTCATGGCATCACGCTCGTTTTCCCTTCTTCTGCTTACAACAGCTCTGCCAATTTAGAGGCCATCCAGAATGAAAAGTGTGCTCCTCAGAGTCCACAGTGCGTCCAGTAACAAGAACTCTCAATGATTGCTGATCATATCTTCCTCCTCTATAGGTGCAATTTTGTCTATGGCACTCCCACAATGTACACTGACTTGCTCAGTCGTGATTTACACAAGTATGACCTGTCATCAGTTGAAGCTGGTAAGAGGCTTAAAAAGTCAAGATTAGTTGGTTTTGTTGAATTTGGAGTGAAGTATTATCTTTGCTATAGGGCTCATGGGAGGCTCTCCATGCCCTCCTGAGATCCTGAGGCGGCTCATTTCAAACATGAACATGAAAGAAATAACGGTGAGCATTTAATTTTTAATGCATGACAGTCAAAGAGCTCCTGAGAGTAGATTAAGTTAATCTTTTTACAGATTATATATGGAGCTACTGAAAACAGCCCTCTTACGTTCCTGGGGTTCCCGCAAGACAACAATGATCTGAAGATGAACACTGTTGGTTGTATCATGCCTCACACTGAGGTATGCTTCTTTGGTGCAAACAAACAGTGCAGCAGCTCAAACCCTGAGCTTCTTCACACCCTAACAATGTGCCAAAATGTATGTTTCAAGGCCAAGGTAGTGGACCCCAACTCAGGCCAGATTGTCCCTTTGGGGGCCCCAGGGGAGCTGATGACCAGAGGCTACTGTGTGATGCTCGGGTACTGGGATGATCCTCAGAAAACCAGAGAGGTCATCTCTGAGGATCGCTGGTACAGGACTGGGTAAGATGAGATTTTAAATTCAGAGATTTTTTTTGTAATAATTTTAAAGCTATGAGTGAGTTACTTCTTCCATCCAGTGACACAGCCAGCCTGAACAGTCTGGGGTACTGCTACATCGAGGGACGTATGAAGGACATGATCATTCGCGGAGGGGAGAACATTTACCCCGCTGAAGTGGAACAATTTCTCCACAAGCATCCAAAAGTTCTGGAGGTGCAGGTGAGATTTAAAAATCCTGAGGGTGAGCGGTTTGCAGTAAATATTTTATTTTTACAAGACAACTACAGCGATGCTCATCTTCCCAGGTGGTTGGAGTGAAAGATGAGAGGCTGGGTGAGCAGGTGTGTGCCTGTGTCAGGCTGAGGGAGGGCCAGACCTCCACTGTAGAGGAGATAAGAGACTTCTGCACAGGAAAGGTAGGAAAAGATGGACATACTGTACATGCAAACAGACCAAAATGATTTTTAATTGTTCAAAAAGTAGCTCACAATCATGTATGTTGTTTTCTTCCTTTTAGATTTCTCACTTCAAGATTCCACACTATGTGGTGTTTGTAGACAGTTACCCACTAACTGTCTCTGGAAAGGTAGGAGAGCTGTTTTAATGCCAGTATTTACAAATATAACTAACATAATACATAATTCATACTTGAGTTGTAAAGCTAAACATTCTTTGTTTCTCTAGATCAAGAAGAACATATTAAAGAAGGAAGTGGAGGAGAAATTAGGTCTTTGATTTTTTTTTAGCTTTTACAGGAAGTTATTGTAAAGTGAGTAAAGACTGAAACTAATTTATGTATCTGAATAATTTAAGCCTTATTTTAAATTGTGCTGGAATATTAAAGCAGCCTGTTGATTTACTTTTGACCTGGGGAACAATATTAAGCTTTACAAACCATAACAAATGAATGACTCAGTTTTTAATTGTCCCACCATACAACTTAAAATGAGCATCAACTGTGTAACTTTCAATAAAGAATGTTTTTTTTCTTAAACAAGCAACTTTTTAGACATGTTTTTAGATAATCAAAAGGTATAAGTTAACATTTTAGAAAGTAATAAGTTTATTTAAAAAATCAAAACAAAAAAAACAACATGCTTTCATTTCATCAAGACCAAAGACGTATTTATTATCTCAATCTTTATTTACTTTAACAATTGACAATTTAATAGCATATTACAATGGCTGTAACCACTGTATAAAAGTAAAACTCGTTATCTCAACACATGCCATACAGAATCTGAAATAAATAGGAATTTAATGCCAAATGTCTCTATGTACAGGGAAGCAAATTTTCACCATCTGTAAACACTACTGTACAAACTCGCTGTAGTCGCTTCAATAACAGGCTCTCCTGTAAACTGAGATCTCATAAATACAAACTAACCTTTAAATTATACTTCAGGCTATTGAGGGTTTAAAAATGTGAGCTGCAAGAAGAAAAATAGATACAAAGTCAATAACAAAGCTGCCAGGACCACAAAAAAACAAAAACAAAGTTAATACCAAAATAATATTAGTTGAAAAACTGAATCTGTGCTGCACTGCACCAAACCCTGAAAAGATCCACTGATTTTAGAAACGCCTCAGTAAAACTGAAACTGTCAGAAAGATTTTTCAACATTTTGTCTGGCTTTGAGAATCCTTTACAGGTGGTGAGAGTTTTGGGGCCAAATTCATGTCATAACATAATAAAGACAAAACTGTTTTCTTAAAATTATAAGTAGAAAAAAGAAAACAACTCAGGGGTGGCAGAAGAGTGCTTCACCCAACAGAAAACATGGCAACGACTGCGCTACATGGCTTTGGACAATCAACATTCACTTCGGTCTGTCTTTTCAGCGCGGGGCCGACCCGCACTTCTGCAACCATAAATAGACGTGCAAAAAAAAAAAAAAAAAAAAAGCAGCAAACAAGAAATATGCATTTCAAAGCATACAGGATAAACCAGCTGGAATAAGCATTTCCCTTTTTTTTTTTTTTTAAATATTAGACATTCAAAATATAAATGAGTTCAACTGTGCAATTCAGGAGAAAATACATGAAGAAAAATAATCAAAAAGAAGCTGTGGTCGGTTGAGGGCCTTTTTGTCAAGAAGAAGTTTGTTAGAGCCGTCGAGTTAGTGCTGCAGCGTGAACGGTGACATCACAGCAGCAAACAAGCACTGAAGAGCTCTGCTCCAGGCACATGCAGGGATCAGGTAGGAACATGGCTATGCACTCCGAGCTGCAACCTGGAGGCAAGTTTATTTAACTTCTCTCGTGCATCTGTCATATTCAGTCATGCATACCCTCACCCAGTCAGTGCTCTTTCACTCAGTCACACACATACACACAGCAGCTCATGAGTCCTATTTCTAGCCATGTTGTGTTGGATGGGCTTTGAGCAGAGGTTTGAATGGCATGTTGGGTCCTCACACACTTAAAGGCAGCATCCCTGGAGGAGGGATGGCTCTGTTGGTTGCCATGGAGCTCGGGTCCAGTCCATTAACAGTGCTGCAGATGAGAATGGGACATGAACTTTGTTAGCAGGTAGAATTAAGACGTAGCAGAACCAAACCTACAAGAGAGGCTTACCTTGTTTCAAAGTAGGCCGTGTGCAGAGGGTGTGGGAACTTTGTAGGGTTGCTGTTGAGGATTGTGCCAACGTCTGTGGAGTATTTTTTTCGCGCTGCCTGGTCTTTGGCAATGTTCCTACAAGCTGCAAGTTTGGTTTCCAAAGCCTAATGACAAAACAGGGAAAAAGTTAAATTTTGCCTTAAAGGCTTAAATATAAAGCTTGTGACTTAACCACAATTTAAAACATTGAGACGTGGAATTTTATGTCTTGATCTTCTGCAGCAATAGTTTTGCTCCTCCTTTGCCACTTTATTCCTGCACCAAACAGATGCAGACAGAAACACAGCCACCAGGCCCAGCATGCTGGAGCCCTTATTGAACCTATTTTTGCATAGGAACAGTTGCAGACATAATCAAAGAAATACAGTAAGATGTTTTAATTTATTAAATAGCAGAACTCCAGTTCATCCGACGAGACAAATTTCATCAAAATGTTTCTGAATTAATAAGTGATGCTGCAGGTTGGGGAAGGAAGGAAAATTATTCAGGTGGAGAGAAAATCCACTGGTTTAAGATGAAACTTGTAACCTCACCCATGTAGCATAATACAAGCAAATCTTTGTCACAGAGTAAATTTATCAGTTACGCTATTGAACTCAATTTATATAACTATTTTGAACAGATAAATCATCTGTAAAAATATCCAACATCTCACTGGAAGAGTTGTGCTCGCATACAGCTCAACTTTTTTTAAAATATTGCCCTCTGTGTTGACTTTCTTCTAAGTGATGCATGATGCATCATAGCTCTGTGAGCAGACAGAGATGTGTTGATGCTACTATTTTTGCCTTCTTTCAAAATTAGAAAGCCAAGCAATTTCAAGTTTGCACTTTTGAATCTGTCTCTAAACTCTCACAGAAAGAGATGCAAAAGGAATAAATCAGGTATAAATTTATAATGAAATAAATAAAACCTACCCCAACTTTTCTCAGAAGGTCTCCGACTATATTAAGAGCTGAGATTCTGGCAGAAGGCGTGAGGGCCGAGCCGCTGCTGCCATTGGCCAGTCCTACAGTAAAAGGATTAAATTAATTAAAATATATATTTTATAAATATATGCAGAAATAAGAGTGGGAACTACCCTTACCCTTTTGGCTGATGAACGCATGTTCTATACTCTTCCCTACGGGTGTTGCAGGGAGGGATAAAGAGGCCTGGACTGCAGAATCAGTCTTGTCTATGTCTGATGTTGGCGAGCTCGGTGCCGACATCCTGTCAGTGCTCCGCTCTCGTACTGCCAGCTCTTGTCGCAGATCTGCAGGAGATTGAAGTGTGACTAATAAAGTTCTCATCCGAAATGCCACGTACAGTACAAGCCCAATCTTAAAAAAAAGGTTTCTTCCTTACCTCTGGCTTCGTCTTTCAGCCGCTGCACTGACACGAGGAGCGACTCCTTTTCGTCCAGCTCGCTCTCAAGGAAAGCATTTCTCTCGATGGCCTGGTTCAAACGGCTCTCAAAGTCCTCCAGAGACACTATTGTTGCCCTAAAATCAGAAACGCGGCTTGTTTTGTGAACATCGCAGAGAATCTAACAGTCTAAATGCATCTTAATGCATTATTCTCATTCTGACCTTTTGGCTCTCTCCAAGTCGTCATTGGCTTGTTCCAGTTCTCGTACGTATTTGTGTAGCTGCTCCTTGATGCTGCGGGTCTGGCTCAGGTCGTCCTCCAGCATGGAAATCTGTTTGTAACTCTGAGCATACTGCTGCTCTAGCTTTTCCTGGTAACAGATAGAATAAAGAGAAAAAAAAACACCCCGGGAGTGAGCCGATGTAGAGAACCAGGAGCACAAAAGCGCACTGAAAATACTATTTCATGCATTTAGTTGATGGTCACAAACAACAGCAGAGGAAATGAGGCCAGTCACAAGACAGTCAAGATGTTCTTTGGTGTTATTTCACTGTCAAAAGGCCCCTTTGTTCCCAGGGGAGGCCCCTGGCCCCGCTTCCTGCGCTTGGTTACGTGTAATTAGAGGCATTGCTGCGTGCCTTTACTGTGGCCCCTGACGCACAAAGACAGGAAGGCATCATACATACCTTCTCCGGTTCATTTGCAGTGTTCCTTTTTAGAGTTAGGTGTGGCACATGGGCTCACATGTTTAACCACAATGTGCTGATGGTGAATTTCTTATTGTGTGCACATAAATACAGCCAGCAACGATCAGAACTCAGTGTTCAGGCCCGTCCTTCCTATTTCCTTCTACTTTATCCTGACATCCAATTAAGCGTTGCCACAGGATTACTTAACATGCTTTATAAACTCTGTCCTGGGAAGCAGATCAGATGACTCAAGTAACTCTGCTTGGTCTCCCAACTGGAAATGCGCCTATGACAGATTTTGTGAAGGTCTGACCTGCCAGGTCCTATTTTAGCAAATTCAGATTGTTTTTCTTTAAACTTTTATGCAAATTGTAATTTTTTTCTGGATCAATCTTTAAATGTCCTGACTACAAAATGTTTATTTTAAAATACAAGAGTTTCTCAACAGCAGATTGATGTTTCTCTCTGCATCCTGTGTATGTATTTAACTAAATTATAAGACAGCGTGGAACAAACGTTTGCCATTTTTTTTCCACAACATCCATTCAAAATAAATAACAGCTGTTTTCAACTTGATTTTTTTGAGGGTGAAAAACCCTGATTTGCATTCCAGTGTTGAATTGTTTGACTGCTAAGTCATTCATTAATTTATTGTCACAACGTGTGACCGTTATGTAGACGTTAGTGTGAACAAGCATTCTTTATATTGGGGTCAGAGGCGCCAGATGATCTTCTGTGTCCATCTGACCGGAGAAATATTTTGAGCAAACACGGCAACTTGTATGATGTGAAAGGACAACATTTTCCATAATGAAGGACTTGTGGTTGTCCGTGTTATAGAACTTTGATTTGAAAAGGGTCCCTTTGTGTTTTTCCTGTAGAAATTGTCAGATTTTTACTTCAGCTGTGAGATTCCTAAAAGAATGCCATCATTTTCTAATCTAGCGGTTTACTTTTAGGTTGGACGCCTCGTTCTTCACTCTCTCGTTTTCAGCTTGTAGATCTCGAAGGCGGTGTTCGGCCTGACTCAGCTGAGCCTCCAGTTCGGCCTCCAGTTCCCGGCTCCCCTCCTGGAACTCCTGCAGCTCCTCTTGAGCATCTTGGCAACTGAACGATACAAACACAGAGAAGAGGGAGGAAAAAAACAAAACACAAAAACAACTGTCATTGTTTCACATCTGCATTACGGATCAACACTGGGACCATTCAGCTTTGCAGAGCAGCTCAGCAGCATAAGTTCTAGAAAACGCCCAGGCTGTTGTTCTGCAGGAAGGAGTTTAGCTCAGGCATGTTCCTGGAGCTTTGACAGAAATAGACCTGGAAAAGGCTTAACTTTCACTTGTGATTTAACTATACCACGCCAATCCCATCTCAGCATTGCTGAATTAACATAAGCATGCTATTTGCATAATATAAAAAAAAGGTACATTTATATTAACAACCAAAGCTGGAACGGAAAAGCTCAGTCTTACATAACCTTTTTCCTGATCAGATGGCACTGTACCCAATGCCACTCTGAGTTCAGCTGACTTGCACTGAGATAATACTCTCAGAGAGAGCTGGAATCCATGAATCAGTTTCTGTGCGTGATCGTTCCACGCATGCCAATGCCAGAAAGCCTTGTGACATCAGCACACAGGTTTGCTAACGTCCCAGCGCCGGGCAGTCGATTTAAAACTACACTCTCAATGTCCAAATCTACAAGAAGTTACAATTTCATACAAGCGTCAAAGCAAAATATGGGAAGTTAAACATTTCAAAAGGTAATTTATTAACAATGCAAGCTGCAGTTGTTGATAGGTTCGTGTTAAAGTCCGCCTGAGAAAACACATGCTTGAAACACGTGCAACAAGCCACCTATTTGAAGTTAGTTTTTCCGTGGTTTGACGTTTTTCCCCGCATATACCCACTACAGGAATTTCTCAGAAAACCACCATGTCTTTAACCCTTAATATGCAAGCTTTCACTTCGCCTGAGTGGCTCTCAGCCTCACGTAAGGACCAAGCAGGGTTTAAAAAGATTTACGCAGCACAGCTGCAGACCCCAGAAAGGCTTGTGGCTTTTGCTAAAGCAGTCAAAGCTTTTGTCATTTCCTCTTGAATTGGTCAGCAGGTTTGTGGTTTGTTATGTCATAAGGCCCCGGCAAGTCATTTGCCTTTTTTGGGCTCAACCCAGTCGCTCTGCGCTGAAACCCACAAACATTTCTCAATTGAGATTGGCTTTTATTTTTGTGCTAATTTTTGTGCTTATTTTGCAGCTCCCAGCTACAAAATAAGCACAGTTATGGTGCTGCAAGATGAGCTAATTGAGCAAAAACATAATTCTGTAATTACGCTCACAGAATGCTGACAACAAAGCAAAACATGCAGCTCATGGTCACACATAAAAACAGAACGCTAAAAATACAAACTTACAGTTTACAACCGACACACATAAAGTATATGACACAAAGTATGAAGACACACGAGCACAACCTACCTTTTCTTATATTTCAGGGCTTGAGTTTTCCAATAATCAACCTCCTCATCCTTTGATGAAAATTTAGGAATCATCTCTGTGTCCATGTCAAGGCAACCTAAGAAGAAAATAGACATTCTTAATACACTGACTAGTAAAAAAAAAAAAAAAGAAAGAAGAAAAAGAAACACCTCAACACAAGCAGGTTGCCCTAATCTGGCACTAAATATTTAATCTTTTGTGTTCTTTGGCAAGTCGAAACAAGTAGGATGCATTCCCTTCTTATCTCAAACCAGAGCAACCAATGAAATCCAGTTTTTACATTTGCCACCTGAATGGAAACAACACATTTTTGAGGTCTAAAATGAGAAATAATTCCAGGTAAGTCTGACCATGTCACAATATGACCAGTATGTTCAGTATTTTTGAATTTGAATTCGCATTATACCAGCTAGTTCTTAATGAAGGAATGCTCCATTGTTTTAAAAAAAAAAAATAATGTGTGGTTAGATGTACAAATGTGCCAAATAATGTGCCATTTGCTAAATAAGAGGACTTTGTATTTACACCTCTATAAAGTTTGCTCTTCAACTTTAGACAACCAGTTCCCAGAAAACATCCAAATAAAGAGTAGTTAATGTTAAACAGATGTTTTACACGTTTAATCCACTGTTGTGTTTGCAAGAGCAGCACTATAACACACAGCTGCTACCATAATCCATGCAGATTTAAAAGCAAATAGAATGTTTTCAGGAAAGCGTAAGAATATTTTCATCTGCTATTGGGTCAGTGGGACTATAGATTTAGTCTCTGGCTTAGATTAGACTAAAGAGGATGTGTGATTTTCTCCAGTCAGCGGGTGGGCGACAGCTCTTCCGTTGAAACATTCCTGTGAGGTGGCATCATCAGCAACTGACTGACTGACAACATGTGTTAGTATGCAGCTTCGCAAATCAAAACAGTGGAAAGCTGGATGGTTTTCCCCAAAATGCCACTGACGAAACAAGTCGGGTGCATCATGTGATAGGGGGAGACTTATCGGCTGTCCAGGAAAGCACCAAAAAAACGTCGAGGGGATTCTTTGTCTCCCAAAATACATGTGAGATTTGGCCATGGTAACAGGCCAAAGCCTTGTAGAAAACTGGATATTCAATGACGCATTCAGAAGTATAGAAGCAGCCTTTTCAGATCTGCAATGTCTTGTTGTCAACACAGAGCGTACAGGTAACATAACACACCAGCAGAAGAGGTCAAGCCCGGTCATGTAACAGGTTAAGAATAAGGACATGAGGGAACCTGCATTAGGTGGGTTGATAATTTCACCCTCCTTTTTTAGCCAAGACAAAACAAGGACTAAAAGGAGAAGTGGGGAGAAAGTCCACCACCACCATCCTGTGTGCTGCTTTCAGAATGATGACTCTATATTTAGTAGAACTTCGGATGCTGATGAGATCAGTATTACATCAACTCTTTTCCATTAATGTGTATTCAGTCTTATTGGTTTAATCTGCACGGAATAGCATCACTCCTTGAAGGTTTAAAGGGTGTGGTGGTGATATTACACCCCAAACCTTTGGGTAACGCTTAATATCTTCTGCTAGATTGCTGCCTTAAATTAGCATCTTTTGTGAATTGGGTTTTAGGAGGGGGGAAAAAAAAAAAACTCCAAACATTAACAGTTTCTGAACGTAAAACCAACGACCAGTGTTCACATAAAACGAATCATACAGACTGTATATTATTTAAGAAAAGTTATTTAGCCAAGCAGAGAAGAGGTCGCTAATTTAAACGTGTCGATATCCGATACCCTACGTTTACACTGAAGCGGTCCTGTGTTTGAAGACACCAGAAGGTTCCACATACAGCGGACTGAGACTAAATTAAATGTAAAAGCTAAGTAGGACAGTCGAAATATGAGCTTTTATCTTCGTAACGTTTACGAAAGAACAACACCGGAGACCGTTGAGCGAACAGGCCAAAGATTGACATTAATAAATCACACTTAAATCCTTACCTGCTCATATCAACCCGTTGTCTGGTCCTCTGTCTCAACAATACTCCGTTCAGCCGGTAAAACACCCAACGAGCCGCACTCCTTCACCCGGTACGAGCCTCTGATACTGACTGAGGGACCTGGAATGTGTTTAGGAAATTGCCAACGCGTCTCCCGGAACTAACGTAAATCCTCATGCAAGACGTACGCCGTGACGTAGTTTCACGTTACGTAACGTCTGAAACTAAAAGAGGCACTCCTTTTTCTTTCTTTTCTTTTCTGACATAGTGTTGGAGTTATGCCAATAACCACAAGGTGGCGTCCACAAGAGGACTAACCTGATCCTAGTGATAGATGGAAAACAAAATATGTTTTTGATTAAATATACATTTCAGTCATAATCATCCATCCATCCATCCATCCATCCATCCGTCCATCCATCCATCCATCCATCCATCCATCCATCCATCCATGCATGCATGCGTGCATGGATGGTCACCAAACTAAAACATGACTAGCAAAGTACACAGAACAACAGTGCATTCACATTTAAACCAGTTCAGAGTTTTCATGTGGCGTTACATTCCTGCCCTGAGGGATTAACCCCAACATGCATGTTTTGTGGACTGTGGAAGACAACTGGGACATCCACAGGCAGAGGTGTGCACAAATTTGGGGAATTTCCTTTTTTGTAAGAGTAAAAAGAATGTTTGCACATGAGAACTTTCAAGATGCAGATTGATTGTTAAATGAGACAAATTTGTATTCCAAGTTCCACACTGTATGTTCCAAAGTTTCAACTGATTTCTTGAATCAGTTGAAGTTAACATAATTGCTTTCCACTCATAAAAGGTTTTTTTTTTCATTCTTTAGCAATCTGGTCATTTTCACAGAAAAGAAATTGGTAATGTAGACTGACCTAAATCACAAAAAGCTTATTAATACGTGAAATTAATAGGTATTTTTTATGCAGTGTATGTAAACATCTGGTCACAATACACTCACGATTTATTTTATTACATAAGACTTACATATTGCATATTGCACTTTCCTTCTAGTTACTTATTTATCTTGTATTGCTATGTATGCTCCATGTTCCTCCTGTAATTGCCCCCCTGGAGATCAATAAAGCATTTTTTTTATTTTTTTTTTAAATGAACTGAATAGAATTAAGACTCTTTGCTAATAATGGATTGCACCCCATTTTACTCTTGACTCAATTCTTAATGGAATCGATCAAACAAGGTGTCTGAACATCCCTCAGAGATTTCAAAAGATCCATATTGTTCATGGTAGCATAGGTGGTTGTTGAACATTTGTCAGCTGCACTGCACATCCATAATTCGAATCTCCAATCACATCCCAAAGCTTCTCTGCTGGAGTGAGATCTGGTCATTGTGGAGACCATTTTATTTGCAAATATACATTTATGTAAAGTACTTTTTTTTTTCTTTTTCTAGACCATAGTTAGGTGTAGTTATTTTTAGTGACCACAAGGTGGTGCATAACAGCCAGAAAACAAAATGCTCCATACGAAAACGAATAAAACGAAAGAAACTGTCTCACCTGTCAGAAGTAGGATACACTGACTTCTGAAAGTTTCAGTGTTTTTTTGTTACACACTTGAAAAATCTAATGAAACAAATTATTGGACAAACATAGTTCACAAAGCCAAACCAGCACCACTGACAGTTAGAGACGTCCATCGGGGATCATAAAATATGTACCATTTAAGAACTTGAACTGGATCCAATTAGACAGGTTTCTGCTGTCACAGGTGACAGGCCCTGTTTTACAAGACTCTCTGGCCTCCACCCAAAGCCGCGGCGCAGTCAATGAGGAACAACGAGCTAGGAGCACCTCAGTGTTCCTTCATTAAGGGTTCTTATTGATAGACAACCCGTTTTCAGTATTTACTACCTCCACATGGCACTTTACAAAGAGGACAGCCAAGACGACACACCGGAGTGCCCAGTGTGCTATGAGATCCTGTCGGGCAGTGAACGGACTTTAAGCTGCGGACATGTATTCTGTCACGACTGCTTGGTCAAAACGCTGGTCAGCATTAACAGCGATGGAGTCATCAGAGACACAATTGCCTGCCCCATCTGCCGACATCTGACGTTCATCAAGAGGCAAAAGGAATCGCTGGTGGCACTCTCAGCGACCAAGTATCCAGATGAAGAACAGACGCTGGAGGTGCCTCTTCCTCAGACTGCGTCGCAGCTCCGGAGCGCACGGCGCGCCTCCGGGGGCAGCTTACTGAGCGGAGTTAACCGGATAGCCCACTGCTGCGGGAGTATCTTTCGACGAGTCAGTCAGAAGAGGTTAATCGGACACAACCACAATGCGTGTCAGATCTTCATCATAAGTGCACAGGGGCGACCGATGGCAGAGGAGGATGCGCTCGATGTTGTGATGACAGTGGTTCACCCTCAGCGCAGGGAGAGACGCAGGGTTTGCACCACGGCGCGATGCTTGCTCTGTTTGCTGTCAGCCTTTACTGTTCTGGCACTGGTGGCCGCTACTTTACCTTGGATTTTATTGGCATAATGCTGCTGAAGATGCAAAGCCGTGGAAACGATTAAAGAACCTTTAGGGACAATGTTTCCTTGGAAATCAACGTTGTTGTGCATGTGAGTTTCACTGATCAGCAATGTATCACGATATGAACTGTATGTTCAACTATTTAGTTGTAGTCATATTGGACTATAGCTCTGTATTGACAAATTAATTAATTTATCTCGATTAAAATGTCAAATATAACAAAGACTTTTATTGGCACATAATGTATATTGTTAAGCAACAGTCTAAATTAAAATTTTGCTTTGACAAGATGAATTAGTCATCAAATACATGCTCATCATGAATAACAGTCTCAGTTTTCCAGACTTTTAACCCCAACTCAACAAACAATCCTTAGACATTCAGGATGTTGTTAAAGAGGCCCAGGTAATGCTGTGGTGTGTTGCTGACTGCTATGTTTCCAAGCAGCAGTACACAAGTTTGTGGCCAAACCTGTAAAGCCACAGCCTCCCACTTTTCCAGGTAGAAACATTGCATTGCTTAAGTATTCACACACCTAGTACTCTTTCACATTATGTTACTTTACAAACACAGATTTCAGAGTGTTTTTCTGGGAAATCACATGACAGGCACAAAGCAGGTGATGCTCGGGAACTCAAAGGAACACTAAGTTCCTGTTCATGTGATCAAATATTTCAAAAACCATAAAATTAGGCGCTAGTTTATGTTGACCTATGGATTAAAGTCACAATAATATCAATTGATGCTTGTGGTTGTAGCAAACTATGATCATAAAGCAGGGAATAATGAATCCAACAATAACCTTTGAGTGTTACTGAAGTTTTTATCTCAATGAGTTATAGAAATAAGAACTGGTAAGAATCCTTTAACCAGTTACACATAAAGACAGTGTAAAGAGAGATACCTTTGAAGGATCTGTTAGAAATAATTCATGCACCCATGGTAGCCTGAAGGAGATGAGCTGTACCTGTCTACTGTAAGAAGAGACACTGTTTGACTGATTAGATTACCAGAGTCCTTCAGGATATACAGCATCAGATCAAGACCAAAATATTGAAAGTTAGATTACAATCAGTCACTAATGCAACCATTATTTAAAAGGACCATTTTTAACAAACTTGCAATTCAAACATTGACAGTTCATTGTGCATTTTGTGGTTGAGCTTTAGGAGAGGTTAGACTTATCTTCTGTATGAATCACCATTATTTTCACCACAGTGTACCCTCCCATTATCTTCCTGTTGCAATTCTTCACCCGTCCTGCTTGGCCAGTTCCACTTGTTACACACCTCAACAGACTTCTGCTACTTAATCACAGACTTGTTCCTCACGTGTTAGTAATGTTAGTAATAATCTGGAAAAAGTAGATTTTTTCCTATTTACCTTCCCTTTCCATAGACTTACACAAAAAAATGCATCACATGTTTCGTGAGAGAAGAAAGGGAGAGAAAGGGCATAAAAATGGTATCAAAATGAGGTCAACGACAGAATGAGAAGGCTCAGTGAACAAAATGTTCTAGCTCCTAAGTTAGTAGCAGGATATAAAAGACATGCCTTCACAACAAACCTACAAACTGCAGTGGGTGATGTTTGTTGATGGAAGGAAATAAAGCAGCAATGACCAAGTGGGGTTATTAAAAATGTAGAGTTTAATATATATTTATTTCTGACATTCTGATAAGGATTGCAGGTAGGCTTCACAGTACACACTGTGTTCCACTCATTATGCAAAGCAGAGAATGAAGGGTTGGGCATGATGGACTCGACAAGCTGCAGATTTAGTTTATACATTAGTTGTGAAAGCAGAAGGAGGCTGTACATCCACAGGCAACCTACACTCCTCCTCTGTATTGCTCAAAATCCCACAAAATAGCATCCATTGCATTTCACATTCTCTCACAATCCCTTGACACAACAGTGATTAACGAAAGGACGTGGTCTGTTGAAAATATTTTCCAAGTGCATGCATGACTCTTTATGTCCCTTCCTGATTTAAATCCACACAATATGCAAATAAACTTGGCTTTGCTTTGGCGCAACATACCTGGTGATAAAGTGAAAATAAACCTACAGCCATTAAAAGCTCAATAAAACAACAGAACTGTGTATCATTAGGTGGAAAAAGTTGCTCTAACTAATATGCACTTAAAAACATAACTGTAGTTAATTTACAGCAGCAACCAAAAATAAGGACTCACATTTTTTGGGAAAGTACAGATGTTTTTTTTTTTTTGTTGTTGTTTTGTTTTGTTTGTAGCTTAATTATCACACCTTTAATGAATTGAGTGCATGCTTCCAGCTTGGCTGTAAGTTCCAGTTATGATGTCTAAAAGCGTTAGAGTAATACTGTCACGTTCTGTTAACAACACATGCCCAACAGTCCTGAACTAACTTCATCCAATCCTAACACTCACTTAACCTGTAGAGCAGTCTACCACTAAAAAAATCTGCACCAGTCACATTCAGAGATAGTTTTGCCTCTGTGTATGGCCATATGGATCCGGCACACAAAATAAAAACTTCTAACACACATTGATTATTCCTGTTGTTCAAAAGTAACAAAGAGTGAGGGCACTTGCAATTATTGTCATAAAGTTACCACAACTATCAAGATAATCAACATCACCAAAATCTTCATAGAATTAGTCAGTCCATTGAGAACACACACACTGAGGCATACCATAGATCCCATATTGGGAGTAAATAAACTAAACTTAGTTTTTGGATTCACCTTAAAAACGCTTTACTATGAATGCAATGGCTTCTTTAAAGTAGATTTGGAAAAAGGCAATTTTGAGCACTTTTTTTGGACTAAGGTGGACCAGTAAACTCTGTAAATGTGCTTTAATTAACACCATCACTCCTCTATGATGATTAGTATTACATAGAAAAGTGATTCTGCTGCATCTCCCATCTGCTAAATTTCAAAATTCTCTAGTGCCTTGCAGTAGCATTAATACCCTTGGAACCTTTTTCATATTTCTCTGGTTCTAACCTAAGTGAAAGCCAGTGCACCAAACAGCCTTCCAAAGTCACTTTATTAGCAAAAAAGAGTTCTCCTGTGAATGATGCAGTCTGAGTATAAATCTATCTGTTCTGTGAAGGCCTCTAAGGTTTGTTATGGAACATTAATGACAAAACAGCAGCCTGAAGGTCAAGGAACAGAAAGAAATGTCAGGGATAGAGTTGTTCAGCTATTCTAAATGAACGATGTTAGAATATAATATGGCACAAATGCAAATCTACCAATATATAGCCCTCCGGTAAAACTGACAAGGCAGGCAAGGAGAGCATTGAGAAGCAGGTTAGAGGCCCATAGGAGCTCTGGAGGAGCAACAGAGATCCACAGCTCAAGTGTTTATTCACAGGACATTCCTCACATCTGGCATAGAAGAGCAGCACGATTGTCAAACTGTTGTTTTCTGAAGTGTGCCACAAGACACGAGGAAACGCAGGGTTTATGAAAGAAGATGCTCAGGTCAGATTTCATTAAATCCCTCCATGTAAAATTCTATGTGTGACAGAAAATGAAGACCCTGAAGGCATTTACCCCACTATAAAATATGGTTTAAACAGCGTCATGCTGTAGGGGTTGCTTTTCTATAAATTCTCCCTAGGTAGTGTGTGTGTGCTTGGTTGTTTGTCCTGTGACAGACTGGCGACCTGTCCAGGGTGTACCGCACTAAGGTACTCCGCTGGAACGTTAGCTAGAGATAGGCACCAGCCTATCTCTAGCTAACCAGCCTATCTCTAGCTAAGGGACAAGGGCGTTAGACAAGGGTTGGATGGATGGATGGTAAGACTTGAAAACTGAGGTTAAAAGACTCTATCCAATCTGCCTAAGATCGAGCTATCAAAAAAAAAAAAAAAAACACAGAGGCATATAAACCTCCAAAATTATGTCTCTGCATCTTCCCCTTCATTGTTATGTTTTGGACAATAGAACATAGTGAAGTTTGCTGCAGAGAAAAAGTTCAAGATGTAGTAATACTTCTGGAAGGCACTTTATAATCGTCTTGGGTTAAAATTTAAAAAATAACTTGGGTATTTCGAGAGTAATGTTTTTTAATGCAGATAGATTTTTTTAGATGGAGGAATCATAAGTCGAAACGCCAGAACAGGACTGAAGATCTCAGATGAGTTGCTGCAAAGGGGACATTCTGCATGTCTGCTGCAGCACCATAGTAAAACGGTGTAAAAGTGAAGAAAAAAACAACATGAATCTACAGTACACCTGTTCATTGTGTGCAGGGACAAAATATAACATCAAAATTTTAATCATGTCATTTTCTACACAATAAATATCAGCACATATATTAATATCATTATATGTTCCAGATATGCATTTTACATATAATCTTCCTCTCAATTTTATATACATAAACCTATGTACAGTCTTTGTATTTACACTCAGGGGTCAAAGGTCACTGAACCCGAAGCACTTGAAACAAAGTTAAGAGATAGAATCACACAAACATAAAGGCAGTGTAGTCCTTCATCCGTCATCATCAAGCTGCAGCATCCTAACAGGCGTGAGGGTCAGGATTTACTCCCAGAGGGAAACAAAATTTTAAGATCAACACTTAGAAAGTAAAACAAAATCACTCAGAGGCCCTGAATCTGAAGCAGATCAATCACATCGGTTCGTCATGCAAAAACAACACGGTGCTTCTTCCAAACGGAACAACGGGTGCAAGTAGAAAAAGCTTAAATTACAATAACATTCTTCTGATTATGTGCTGGTACAATGTAGAGTGAGTTTAGGTGAGTTTTACCTGTACATGTGTAAAGACCTATTTTTTTTCAGGTGGAGTAAAAATGAAGGGACTTTATTAAGACTGAGTCAAATGTTCCATCCTGCATGCAAAGCCTGCCTTAAAGGGCCCAGTGTGTTTCTGATGTGTGCAAAGTTGAATACCCTGTGAGCCCCGCTTCCACTCTGTCTGTGTTTCAACCTGAGGATGAGATTTGCTCCAAACCATGCTAGTCTCCCAAAAGCAACTTATTTGCACAACCTGTGAACATCATATTGCAATTTGATTGCATGTTCTTATAAGGC
The DNA here is from genome assembly GCA_903067095.1 of Girardinus metallicus. Lineage (NCBI taxonomy): Eukaryota > Metazoa > Chordata > Actinopteri > Cyprinodontiformes > Poeciliidae > Girardinus > Girardinus metallicus. Next base: position 22,288 of record CAEGAE010026390.1, read on the forward strand.
AAAACAAAATAACTACAAAAAGATCGAGAAACGTAGAGCATTGCACCGTGAAACAAAACTACAAAGTAAAGCAAATAAGCAAAAATAAATCAGTGATAAAAATATCTTTTGATGTAATACTTAGCTATTTCCCAGTCTTTTCTCTTTAAAGGCAACAGTTCATCCACTATGGCATTTTGGTGTTTTTTTTTGTTTGTTTGTTTTGTTTGTTGTCACATAAACGTAAAAGAAGCAGCTGAGAAAGATGAGTTTCTTTGCAGCCTGTAGCAGATGTGAGCAAAAGTTCATGTTCTGGTTTCAGGTGGGCATTTGGTGAGGCCAGTCAGTGTTTCCATCAGGCCTTGGTGTTGACAGTTCAAAGCATGTACAGCCACTGGGACGCTGGTAAATGATGCCTTGGGGTTATAGGTCATAGAATGGTGCTCTGGGGCTCCTCCTCAGGCACAGCGTCCCCCTCTGGAGAGTCTGTCACTGCCATGGACCTCCTGCAGGGGGCACCGCTGAACTCATCGATGAGGCTGTCCAGATTGACATTGATGGAGGGGATTTCATAATTGAAGATATCTAATGGTGAGCATGATGGGGGGGAAAGGTAAGTGTGAAGAGTGAAATAGTGAAAATGGTAATCGTGAGTGACAAAAAGAGGAAAGGGGAAGGCATATGATGATGATAATGAAGTAAAAAAATGGAAGAAAGCAGAAGTAATATTAATGCTTCTTATCTGAACTCATAGTGAGTGGTTTAAAAAACTCAGTAGATTATATGTGCTTCACATTCTACACAGGGATGTTTCCAGTTTGATGTTAACCGTAGCAGTTAGTGCTGCACAGTGCCAAAAGTTTTCATACTCCACAAACTTTCTCACATTTTGTCACATTGTAACCACAAACCTTATTGTATTGCAACGTCCACAAAGTAGCGCATCATTTTGAAGTGGAAAATGATGTGCTACTTCAATGTTGCTTAGGCATAAAATCTGAAAAGTGTGGCTTGTGTGCATATTCTGCCACCTTTATCTGATAACCCTTAATACAACTGTTTTAAGAGGACATCTAATTAATAAATTGTATGTAACTCAGTATAAACACAACTGCCTCAGAGTCAAGGCCTCAGAGTTTTTTTAAGGGAGTATTAATAAGCAAACTCTATCATAAAGACATAGGAATACATTCAACAGGTAAGACATGGTTTTCAAGTAGTTTAAAGCGGGGAGACGTTTTAGTCAGTCTAGGCCCAGACTTAAATGACAGTAGAATAGAAATATCCTTTATCGTCCCACAGTGGGAAAATTCAGTTATCATATCAGCTAATTAAGGTAAATGGGACCACCATGTTCACACAAAAGATAAAAAAAATTAAAATAAGAATAACATACTGTGCAGTATGCACAAATTTGAAACATGAGAACAATGGTATGCTGTAGATATTTAAAAATAGCTTTTTCAATTGAGAATCTGTTGAAAAACTACTCTTGTCTAAGATTGAGACCGAGTTATTTTGTAACTTTTTGCAATTTTATTTACAAAAGAATTATTAAACAAGACCTATGCACTGCTTTATGTAGTTCAATCACATAATCTAAATAAAATAAATCTGAAAGGTTTTTGGCTAGAATATGACAAAAATGTGATAAATGTTCATGGCATGATAATATTGTAAGGCAAAGTATGTCACAGCTTTTTGAAACTTCAAAGAACAGCAACATATTTTTATCAGCAAAAAAATCCAACAACACAGTCACACACCACACGTCTACAACAACAGCCAAAACACAGAGGCAACAAGATGTGTGTGTGGAACTCTGTGGAGAAAGATGGCACCGAGACACCAAGTGGCTTAAAGTAACAATGAAAATCTCATTAATTCTGCTCACAGTATTTGCAGAAACTGTCGCTAATCTAGTGTGTTGCACCGTTTACTGGAAGCCACACGTCCAAACAGACTGATGACTATTCCTGTGTAGGAATGAGGTGGAGCGTGGTAAGAGGAAGCAGAGGTTACAAAAAGCAATGAACCTGCCGAGTAGAAGAGCAGGAGGGGATGGGAGGTTACCTGAAGACCCCTGAAAAAAGTGGCAAGGGGATGCCTGCCAGCATGGTACTCAGAAATAAAAAGGCACAGGAAGGGAGCGGGGGGCTGCTTTAGGATGGACCTTTGTAAGCAATGGTTACTGCAATGTGAGCTCAGTGAGGTGCACTCTGGGAAGTCCTTGAGCCATGCACCACTGGTTGACCAACAAAGTGCAAAGATACAATATTGCTGTTAAGAGGGTAATAGAAGATCTGATTGAGAGCTGGGGGTAAGCGTTTGAGGCAGGCTGCAGGAAACCCCAGAGGCATCCACACTACGAGGTCAGGCAGTGAGATGGAGTGCATGGGGCGAGGGGCGGTCTGGCTTACCCTAAAAGTCCCCCTCACACTTAGCCCACACTGAATCCCTGGCCTCACACAGCTGCAAAGTACACAGTAGTAGCAAGGGGGGGGACAAGAGAATGATAAATATAACAAAAAAAGATTGGTATATTTTAACAAAACACCTCATCATCAGAACATAATACTGTAAACATAATGTGGGATTCTCTGGCTATGTTTCCATGTCTGCTCACAGGGAGAGACACTTGTCTTGAGCGAACTGTGTAAGCCTCTGACCTACCTCTGCCGCATGGGGGGGGGGGTCTGGGCAACACAGATAAACAGAGAGCACATGATGAATCTAATGGCAAACTTCCAAACAAGCAGGACGAGCTATGCTGTTTTGATGTTTCCACTGGTTACCCAGAAACATCATCACATAACACAAGCAATGAATACATAGGTTAGGAGATCTGCTCACTACAGCGCAAAAATACTTAATATTCACATTGCATAAATCTCAGGTGTCTGTGTCTAAGAGGCCACTTTGTTTTTTCATTCCGATTTTTGTTTGGGAGGAGTCATTTAAAGGGACAAGGGGTCTTCTGTGTCTACAGTCCTAAAGGGTCCTACACTCGTCCACCGTCTCCATTGGACAGAGCCACAGCGAGTCTGAGAGCGGGCCGCTGCAGCCCCACCTGTGGTGGCGGTGGGGGGGTTGTTTCCAGAGGCTGGTGTTTACCTGTAGACATGCTCTCTCCAGGAGACAGTCCATCCAGGAGGCCCTGCTCCAGAGGCTGAGGGACTGGAGCCAGGGGCGGGGGCACTGGGGGTGGCTGAGGAGGGGGCAGGCTAGGTCTCTGCCTAGGTTTAGGGGCAGGTCGCGACTTGGTGAGTGTCCCAGAGAGGGAGGGCGGAGATGATAGCGAGTGGGTTGGCCCAAGTGGAGTCTGCCCAGGGGAGGACGGCGGTACTTGCCCTGGAGGACAGGTCAGTCCATACGGGGAAGGGGTGCTGGGAGGTGTAGGGGACAGGCTTACAGGTGATGGCTGACCTGTGGACTGGTCAGACATCCCTCCAGACTGGACGTAAGGGACCTTTGGAGGCACAGGGGCCAACTTCTTGGAACCTAAAATCACAGAGAACACTTTTCATTACTTTGAATATATCAATACGAAACATTTTTAGGTTTTGAAAGCCAGTGAGAGGTCACAGCAAGAGAAGTACTAACCTTTGCGCAAGGCGTGAGGGCTGTGCTCAGTTGAGTGGGGGGACTGGCTGCTGCTCTGAGGGCTGCAGCTGGGGGGCACTGTTGGACTTGCCACCTGGATGCCTTTGTGCCCAATCACAGGGGAAAGCTCTTTACTCTTTAGCGAACTGAAAAGTAGGCAGATATTATTACCAGAATGAAAACAGCAAATCAGTAAAAAAGAATAGAAAGAAACTGGACTGTCTGCTTTATGTCACTTCAACACCAAAACACCCATAACCACCATCATCACCATCACTTGTCGCAGATAAATTAGACTCATTCCAGAATTAAAAATGGGTTCTGAAAACCAAACAAAGAACAAAAACACAACTAACAATTAAAACTTGACAGTCATAAGACTACAGAGATGTTTAAAGTAAATAATATTAGAAGTCCAAAAAAGCCTCAAAAATAGTTGTTATAATTGTGCAAAGCTGCAACATTTTCCAAATATTTACACTATGTATGACATGAAAAAGCAGGGGAAACTGATTTTTCTTTTCACTTTTACCTACGAAATGCATTGACATGCAATCAGAAAATGATTGAATGATTTCATTTATTTTCTTGATTAGATTTATTATTATTATTCTTTCTTTAAAAAAATTCCCACATTTAGATTTTTTCTTTTTTCAAAAGTGTGGTGACTGTAAGTAAGTGTAGGTTTGTGATCCTATTGACTAAGAACTTAAAATAAAGGAAAAAGACAAAAGTGGACAAAAGGAGACAAATATTTTGTGTTGAACCTACAACACAGAGACATTCAGAGCGCCGAAAATGGCCTAAAATGGCCTACATAAAGCACAAATTATGAGAACAATTAGTTGCAGCCTTCATTTGAAACTGTTTCTTAAAATTGTAGATGGAAGGGTCAATACAGCATCAAATTCAAATATTTTTTTATTATTACATTTGACTTGATTATAGATTTATTTCAGACTAGAAATCAATGCCATCTCAATGTTTTGTCTCATTAATGGTTCAGTTTTTTCTGCAGTGTGATGCAGGTTTAACACACAGATTAGTACACATACTAACAAACGGAATAAAGTTGACCAGGGAAGTTGTGAAATATTTTAAGTCCGTAACATCTGCATCTAGTATCAAAACAAATGAAATAATGATCCAGTCTATACCTGTAGTAGGTTTAATTTATGCCACCCTCATGATTTCACCTGTTCTGAGTGTTGTACTCTTCAGACAGATGCCCATATAAAACCAATGAGCTGTGCAGAGAAAAGCTACAGTGACAGTCATGAAATTTTATGTTTAAAGCAAGTCACTACATTTATAAAGCTAAAGAATGACTTTTCTCAATGTTTTTTAAGCAAATATTTAACTTGAAGAACATTAAAATATGTTATGAGCCAAATTATCAACAAGTCACATCAAAATATAGAATAAATATGTTATATTATCATTACAGCAAACTTCAACATGTGAATAATATTAGCAGGAACAAGACAAGTGCTTACAGAAGATGAAAATATGTGCAGTGAAATATTCTTGAAAAAGTCCTAGTAAAACCATTGAAAAATCAGTTGCGCTCAATAAGTATTGTAGGATTTAAAACATCAGTTTTCAGATTGTCATATTAGAATAAATAACAAAACTAGTTTAAGTAATTTAATGCTTAAAAATGACTGAGGCTTAATTATTCATGTGTACATTCATTTCAAACAACTTTAAAGCTCTTGAGTTTTTATGTAGTTAGCCTGCAGAGCATTGATTTTACTGTCACCTCTGCAGAGGCAAACTGCAGTTCTTAAACAACTTAGTATCACCGGTAAAAGTAAACAAATAAATAAATAAAAAAATCATTGAAATTTTCAATTTCCCAGGATAAATTATGCTAGAACAATGAAGAAATTCCATTTTATGCTTTTATATTTTTGCATGTCATAAATCAGGGTTGTCCAAGGTCAGACCTCAGGGGCTAGTATCCTTTATGTTTCAGTTCTCTCCCTGGTGTTAGTTGCTACTTACTCAGCATGTTATCAATGTTCCGCAGAGCCCTGCTAACGAGCCAGCAGTTGATCCAAGTGAGAGAACTAAAACATGAAGAACTGACTTTGGAACACCCTGATATAAATTAAACTAGACTTTTTTCTGTGTGTTGAGTTTGTGCTTCAGCTAAATTTCTAACCACAGCAGATCTCCACCTAGCTGGAACACTGGTGAAATTTTTGTTATACGAGTTTTACGGAGGAGTTGTGTGTCACAAGCAGGGGTGTGATTGGGATGACAAAGTTTTGTCTGGTTGACTCTTTATTCTCCTTTCTTTGTGTAAGTAAACCCAGCAAACGACAAGTTAGGAAAAGGGCCAAAGTCAGCATTAAACTTCAAATTATGAGCTTTGCTGAAATATGCTTTTGCTCAGGCATCTAAAGCTCAGTTAAAAGGTTTAACAATACTTAAAAAATGCTTTGAATAAGCGGGTAAAAAAAAAAAAAAAAAACACTGTAGACTTCAAAATTAAAACAATCAAATATCATTTGAACAGTTCTGGTTGGAGAGACACCCCACTTCAAAACACTTTTCCAGACAACCTGAACGTCCAAGAACCAGAAGTCAACTGAAAGGGGAGGGGAGAAAAAGCAAAAAGCAAAATCTGAGCCAGCGAGCTAGAAGAGAAAAACAGCTGGCGCTCTGTGATGCACCCACAGTGGCCACAGGAGTGTTGTATTTACCTAGTCAGCCTGGGGGGTCCTCTCTCTCGGGCACATGGACAGGCAGCCCACGGCGGGGGTGGGGGAGCGGACGAAGGGAGGCTATGGGGGTTGCTGTGACTTTGGTCAAGGCGGGTTAGTAGCAGGGGGGTTTTGACATAGAGTGGAGAAGCGTTAGTGTCGAGCGGAGGGGCTTGTGACAAGTCACCTGGCGGGCTGTGCTTGGGGAAGTGCAGACAGCTAGGTTTGGGGTTTGAATTAATGTCGAGTGACGAGGAGGAGGAAGAAGAAGAGGAGGAAGGGGGCGGGGCGGGAGGAGTGAAGCCAGACCAGCGCAGTGGGGGTGGTGGCGAGCCAGGGGGCTGGGACTCGGGACCTGGTGCCACAGGACGAGCGCAAGGTGGGGGCTTGGGATAAAAGTGATGGGGGATGGAGTGGCACGAGGAGGAAGGGTAAGGAGGGGGCGGCCGGTCCTCCCCAGGGGTTGAGTGGGCAAAAGAGGTGTCTGGCCGAATGAGCGACACGTTCTCTGAGCTGTAGACATTAAGAGAATAGACAGCACAAATAAAACAGCTCTAGTGGTTGAAAAGGGAATCGCAGTGGAGAAATAAAGAATAATAAAGCTGCTGCCATGATTCGGTGTTAATTGGTCTGTTGCTCAAACACGGTGTAAAAAAATAATAAATAAAATAGCATTTTAGGCAAAGGTTATGGTACCAGCCTTCGGACACAGCCAGCCCAGTTCGAAGTGCAAATACAAATACAAGCACAAAGAAAAAGCAGAAAAAAGAATGTTTTATTGGCAAAGGAAAAGAATACAGCGTGTAACACTTCCTCTGTGATCACCTTGTGTCTGCACACTGCAGAGAGCTCTGAGGATATCTCTCTGTGAGCCAAAGCGTTCATCCGCAGCTCGCAATATTATCAAGCGGATCTCCTCACTGCTGGAAATGGAAACCGGAATTCGCAATATATGACTTGTTTGCATCCCAGGTCCTGCAGTCAGCCCAGGGCAGTGTGAAACAGACACAAAACCCTTTCAATGGCTGAAAGAGCCACGGGAAATGAGGATAAAGCAAGCCAAACCAGAAGCCAAATTATCTCGTCTGCCACATGGGCCGAAAAAAATGACTGAGGGTTGATTATTCATGAGCTTGAAGGTGATAATGAAAGCCCAGAAATGTTGAAATCAGTGTGTCAAAACTGAAAAAAACAAAAAACAAATGTACTGCAAGCTAAAAAGCCAAAGCATTACTGACAGACAGGATATTTTAGCATGCTTGCAAGGACCAAAAAAATTTAAGCTTAGCGCCATTTACACAGATCCAAATTCACCACAGAATTTGGGCAAAAAAAAAAAGTTACACAGTCACGAATACATGACAAAGACGTGAAGTGAGCACTTAATGCAGAGAGAAACAGAACAGAATTAGACTGAAACATCGTGGAGACGTTGCAAATTAATGAAAAAATGGGTGACACATCCTCCCATCTGAGAATGCTTACGGTGGTGATGATGGTGGTGAAAGTAAGAATGACCTGCTGTGAATACGTGAGCAACAAGGGGACAACGTTCCTACGGCAACTTACCAAACCCTTTCTTCAAGCGGCGGTGTGGCAGAGGGCGAGGTGGCGAGCTCGCCAGGTTGCTCGGGGATGAACGTGTCAGCGGGGGAGCCGGGTCCTTGCATGCCAGGTGGGGTGGAAGAAGTCTTGCGCGTCAGCGTGGAAGAACCCTTGCGAGACACCCAGGAGGTATCCATCACTCTGACGCCCATACTGGTGAGAAACACGAGAGTCACATACGTCGGTGCAACATTAAAATGAATTTAGCTGGCACAGGGAGGGAGGGAAAGAAGTGGGAACAATGGAATGATACAGTACCTTTGTATCTTCCTAATGCTGCGTTAGTAGGGGAGATAAGAGGCAAAAGGGATATGAGGTCATAAGTGATACAGATATGGTTCACAATACAAGAGTAGAAGACAGAAGATGAGACACTCTCGCGGTGGTTAGGGAGAAGGGAAGTTCGGGAGGTAAGAGGAAGTTTACGACAACAACTGACTACTATGGAGAATCCAGTTCATGTTCAGACATATTCATGGCTTGAAATGAACTAAAACTAATCCTAGCTGTCTTTCAGTATTCTGTATCTATTACTAACTTGGTTTCTTATTTCTCATCACTTTTCTCTTTGCACTGGCAGAGTGAATGAGTCAGGCCAGGTGACGCACTCGCCAGACTGTGAGGGAGGAGCATGGTGTGGGAGGACATGAAGATAAGTCAAGAAAAATATTTTCCTGAAAAAAAAAAAGAAATAACTAGCAGCGCTCCATCAGCAGCTTGTTGCTATAGAGACAATGATACTAAGGCAATTCAGACCCCCGTAGTTGATGAATCCTGAGAACATGGGGGTGTATTTCTATGTAGGAGAATGATAAGTGGGCAGATACTAGGATGCTCATCTCTCTGTCACGTGAAGGTTTTAGACACATGAGGCACAAAATGTAGATGTTTTCTGAATGTTTCCCCACATCTATTCAATCTCAGATGCATGAGACGAGGATAAGAAAAAAGGGAGAAAGAGAAAGAGAGAGAAAGCGAGCAAGGCGGGCAGGAGAGAAGCAGCACTTGCCATCATACCCGTCTTTCTTGTAAAACTCCAGCATCATGTTGTCAGTGGCGACACTCAGTGGGCGTCGGCTCTGGTCGTGCTGCTGCTGCTTGCGTTCCGACTGGTCCATGTCCGGTGAGGGCATGGAGCTGTAGTTGGAGTTGTGGTTGGTGTGAATCGGGCTCCCATAGCAGCCTGTCAGATTGAACTCGATCTCTGCGGCGGAGGCACACACATCAGCAAACTGTAACACAGGGCCATCTAAAAGGATTTCAATCCAAACACAGTCTCTTAGTACATGAGTGTAAAGCAGAAGGAAAAGGAATCTGTGATGTTCAAATTATTTTAACCAAAAGAGATCTAAAAAGCTGGATGTATTCAGGCGCGGCTGAGTTGATATTCAAAATCCACTTTTTGCAGTTACAGCTGCAAGTTTTTTGAGTTATGTCTCTAACAGGTTTGTACAAGTGAACACTCCTTTTTTCCGCAAAACAGGGCTTTGGATTTTGATGTGGCCTATGACTATAACACACCTGTACCAGTATATTTAAGCTTGTCCTTTTGGAGGTTGTTTCAGTCAGTATTTCAGACAACAATGGATGTTTTCAAGCCACTCTTCCAAAATGGCCAGATTTATAGACTGTGTGACTAATAGATGTCTGGTTAACACATTCTGCCACATCAGTCTCTTGGCTGTTACTCAATAATTTTCTCTTTGCCAAGCTTGTTAGTTTAGGTAAGTAGCCATGTTATGGTTTCCATTTGTTCCTTGGTCTTCAAGATGTTCAACATTGGTCAGCAGTGTTCTGCAAGAAACTTTTTAGGCCTTCACATAACAGGAGTATTTATACTCAGATTAAATTGCACAGAGGCACCATTTACTAATTTGTTGACTTCTGAAAGCAATTGGCTCTACCTGATTGCACTTGGCGCATTTAAAATTTAAATGCAGAACACATTTACACAACTTTTTGATTCATGTCATGTATCATTTCTGTTTCATATCTAGATGAGTCCAATACACCCATGCATAAACTTCTATTTATCAAAGCTACAGAAGATATAGATGACTTTTTGTATTATACAGTATTGAAATTAATGTAATATGTTGCAAACATAAAGAAAAAATGGGTTTGCACTGTGAATTATCCAAATAAGAGTTTCTTCAGATGTGTTGTTTCTGATCTAGAAATACTGATAGTTTTCTCATCTAATACATAGAAGCAAAGACGGCAGTAAAATAAGGAAGTATCTTCACCAAGGTGATTTGATAACCCAGTATAGTTGCATAGCTACAAACTATGCTTCCTAGACTCATTCTAATGGTGCCTCCTGTATGTATTAATGTAATTCTGACCTCCAGGGAAGAACCAATCGGCATGCTGAATAATCGGCTCAATGATTCCAACAATCTGCAGAGAAACAGTAGTCATCATCTCCGTCATGTTCCTAGAAAGAGAAAAATAGCGTCTTGTTTACGTGCAAATCAGACTCAACATTTGGTAAATCAATAATGCAGCAGGAATACATACGGTTCTGTTTGAGTCCACAGCAAGTTAGGTCCGAGGACAATGGCCATGTTACCGGGAGTCATTTTGTTCGAGTCCTGGTATTCACTCAGCTTGGCTAAGAATTTTATAAGATATCTGCAGGATTGAACAAAAAAGCCCAAAGTCAAGGTGACACTTTTTCCAATTCTTAAGCAATTTTTTTTCTTCTCATTTGTAAAAAAAGTCATAGCAGTTTGCAGTCATGTTATTGGTAAGATACCTTACAATCTTTATCATTACATGTAGGAAAAAAATACAACAGTCCTTGTGTTCAGGTGGTCAATACTGAAACAGACTGATTATACTGTCTGCTTTTAAACCTGCTTTAACTTTTAAGGAGGGAATAAATTTAGAAAGTCAGAAAGAATTTTAGGGAAGATTTATACATACTCACTCATATTATGAACAGCATAATCTATGTGTGACATTGTGAATGGGTTACAAAACCATTCAATATGCTAAAAAAAGACAAACAGCTCACCTGAAATTGTTTAGGTTGTCTGTGGGGAGTTTTTCACATACTGCCATCAAGGCTTGTAGTCTCTTGTCCATATCTTGAATGCTGTGGAAATATTAATGACAAAAATAAAATTCTAACATTTTTTTTGTTCCACGTTTTATTAAATGTCATCATTCTTTATGAAGACTTTGGACTACTTTCTAGTCATTGTAGCCAATGGCATAATCCAAGAAATGTTTTTTAACGAGAGAAAATAAACTCACTTGGAGGCCTGAATCCATTCATCATAAAGTTCAGTGGTCATTAGTGGCTCTGGGAGTTCACGGAGGTATGATTTCAGGGCCCCTGCGGACATAAAAAATGGGAAAAGGAGGGAAAAAACTGGTCAGCTCTCTCAGAGGGTGGAGGGATGTTTTCTTTTTTTTCTTTCTTCCAAGAGCTTGTGAGGCCATGCCCCATATTCCCTCCCCTCCAGAGGGCCCTTGTAGTTAGTACAGCTGCCAGATTCAGCTCGTTCAACACAGCTTTCATGTTCATATGTTTAAAAGACAACATTATCTGGTCAGAATTATGGCGAGTCTTTAAACAGCTTCTTTCAACCCTGTTATAGTGCTTTAAAAAAGTTCTAACATTTCTTTAATATTTCCTTATTTCTCACGTCACAACCTTTTCAGTATATTTTATTGAGGTTTAATGATTATTTCAGCACAGAGTAGTGCATAGCAGTGAAGAAGTGACTGAACTCTGTGAATGACCATGAGTAGGTAGGTCTGCAGTTGAGTCATGCTGTTGTTATGTTTAGTAGTTGAATAGAGCAGTGCGCTGTAAGATGGTCAAAGTTTTGGCTGATGTGTTTAAGTTCTCTACAACTCTTCCCTGATCTGCCTCCTGTGTTTGTTGGTATTTACTATGGTGTGCTTGCTAATGTTCCCCAAATAAATTTCTGAGGCCTTCACAGAACATGTAAAGACTCCTGAAGGCAATTGACTGTATTTAGCGGGAATCAGAGTAAAGGGGGTTGAACTTTTTTTGTCAAATTTAGGAGGCTTCAAAAAAGTACCTTTATATTTCTGGTTGTTACGTGACAAGGTTTGGCTACAAACGATTTCCTTTCTCAGCACCTTATGTCCAAAATCCACGAGGAACTAAACTGAAGAACAAATCTTTTTCCACATAAAAATCTTTGTGTTTTATTTCTAACCATCCACAACAAATTCCAGAAGAACTTTGAATATGTGTGTGGGTGACGTTCACCTGCGATGGCATGCGGGTCAGAGGAATACTCCTGGACGTCAAGAACTCCGCAGTCCAGCGAAGCTTTCAGCTTCTTCAACTTGGAGGCAGATGGAGCCACTCTGAAGAGGCCCTGCAGACGACGCACCGGAAAATTACATTAACATGACATGAACAAATACAACAAACAAATGGAGGCCCTGCAAGGTGTGAGTTGACCAAAAAATGTGCTAAAGATGAATATTTTAAACTCTTTAAATGTAATCCTAAAGCTGTATGCATTTGGGCTCATTTTGCATGCAGCAAACAAAATACAACAAAATTCACAGCCACAAGGTGTAAGTTTTGTATGGGTGTGTGGGTGTGTTTGAGCTGTACCTCCTCTTGCATGCCACATTCTAACAGCATGGTGACACAGGCCTCAATGGGAAATGCAATCTCTCTCCCACTAATATTCAGGTGCTCCTCCAGAGACTTGCCAAATGATGGCTTCTCCACCCACGCCTCTGCAACACAAAGCAAAACACAGATGTGAGACAACGTAAGTTGCAAATATGCCATGTTCACAAAGAAAAATTTCCAGAAGATAAACTCTAAAAATGTGAACAATGTATGCAAATTAATTCAATCTTGCGTTGTGTTTAAGCCAGTATGCTTTAATTACTACAGTATACAATTATTGCTAAATTATGGAGTCATTTGACATCTCGGAGAAATTAAGCTCTCTTTTATATGCTGCCATTATGTAGCTTTAGGTGCAGAAGCAGTACTACTCAGACACCTCCACGCTCTGTGGATGACTCACCTTGGTGAGCTTTAATCTGGGGCAGGACACTGTGAAGAATTTCTAATGACTTCCTGTGATACTCTGCCTGTGTTTCTATTAGCTAGAGGGGTGAAAGAGAAAAGGCAATCACAACACGCAGAAATGCATATACAGTGCTGAAAAAGGTTTTCTTACGCTTGAACTTTTTTTTTTTTTTTACATTTTCTCATGTCAAACAACAACTATTTATATATTTTACTGGGATTTTATGTGATAGACCAAAAGAAAGTAGATCAGATTTAAATTAAACTTTTTTGGCTTGCATGCAAAACACCTTGTGTATCTAGAAATTAACACCTCACAACACACTGAACACACTGGATATCCCTATAATAACAGGGTGGTGGCAGCATCTTGCTGTGGGAAAACTTTTCTTAATCTGATCAGAATTAATTTGAGATGGATGAAGCTAAATGCATGCTGATTTTGTGTGAATCAATACCAAGACTTGAATATTTTGTATTCTGAGATGATCACTATCTAATCTGCTTGAGCTATTTTGCAAAAAAAAAAAAAAGCATGGACAAACATGTCTGTCTATGTAGATGTGTGAAGATAATAGAGATCTATTTCACAAGACCTGCTGCTGTAATTACAGCAAAATATATATTAATAGCTTACAGGGGTTAATACATATCAATGAGAAACTTTTTTTTCTTCAACTGCATGATTATGCACTATCCCAGCAGAATACATTATGGCTATAATGAGATAAATTGTGTAATAGATCATGATGGATAAATATTCTCTAATAATCTCATTAAAAGACGAACTTGCTTCTATTAGTGACTTAAAAGAAAAAAAAAATCAGTAGCTTAAAAATGTGATTTACTTACTGTCTGGAAGTAGTTTGCATAGTCTATTTCTTTGGCCACAAAATTGTACATATCTGCCGACAGCTGATCCTAAAAATTAAAGTAGAGAATTAAAGATCACGGCACCATGGTCCATTTATGTCTAATGTGTTCACAACATTTATAAATCAGAGAGGAAAAGACACCAAGGAGGACATGATTAATGATTTGCTCTGTCTGGTGACTCACTCTACAAATCTCCATCCTATTGGCTGTTTCCTCCATCTCCTCTCTGAGGGACTCGGACTTGGCGCCGGGCTGCATTGTGCTTGGATGGCTGGATGACTTAGATGACTGCTGATATCTGCGGTGGGGAAAAAAAAAAAAACAGAACTACTGCTCTAGTTATGTCGTTTCTCCAGCACATTTATTACCATGAGTGTTAAATTAACAGGAGCGGATTTCAGCCTGGGATTTAAACATAAACGCCTTTCACCTTGTTCGCGCTGAGTCCATGTCCAAAACAAGTTTAGCTAAGTGCTTTCTCTGTTTCTGGATGTTGGGAATATCCACCTACAGATGAAAATATCAGTAGTTGTGATGTAAGGGACGAGAAATAAAGTGCATAAGGCTGAACGTTTGTATTAGTTTCACCTCTGCGAGCACATAAAGAGGCTCCACCACATCTCTTTCTATTTGGAGCTCAAACTGCAGCAGCTCCTGGGCCAGCTTGTCTTCTGTGTCCCCACACAACTTCAGCATCTTTCTGTTACATGGCAACCAAGACAATACGATCAATAACATAGAAAATGTTAATCAAGAAAGAAGGAAAAAAAAAAGGCAATTAAAGATGACTGTGTGCGTTACCCCAGGAGAGAGTCATCCCCCAACACTGCTGCTCCCTCCTCCATGCACTGTGCCAAGATTGTGAGCGGAAGTTTTTTCTGACAGCAGAGAGAGAGATAACGTTACGAAGACATCATTGTCAGTCACCGTGCAGCTTTCCGTCACAGAGGAGGGCACTCACAGAAGGTGACTTGACAGATCTCTTCTCGGTGTCAGTGCCCTGCTGACCCTGCAGGCAGGCGGTCAGTTTCTTGTGAGTGCTATGTGTCACCTGCTTGACCAGATCCAGACGCTTCTCCACCTGCACACAGGCGGCCACATGCAGGAAGCAGCTGAGTGCTAATATTTGCATAAAGACGCAACGCTGTTCTCACAGCTAGCTACACATCTGTCACCTCTCTGCAAGCTTAACAATTCATCATGAGTTTACATTTCAGATCAGCATCATGATAACTGCCTCAGGGTATTAAAACTTTCTAAGATGTAATCACTAAAAGTTTATGTCATGCCACTTCTACAGTTTAAAATTTAAATGAGGTGTGCCAGAAATTTCTCTTGCTACAAGTAGTAGTGCACTACCCATCCATCCATCCATCCATTTTCTGTTCACCCTTGTCCCTTAATGGGGTCGGGAGGGTTGCTGGTTAGTGCACCACTTCGACTATAAATAATGCTGTCCAACTGACTGAAAAATAAATCCTAATTATTTTTTTTTAAGTCAGTAACAAGAAATTAGGAATATTTCTAATTACAAAAATCATTGCCTGTAGAGGGCAATAAAGGAGAATTGTTGACAAAGTACTGGGAGATATTTAAAATATCCAGAATTAAATAAGATATCAAGCAATAATGAATAAAACGAAAATAAAAAAACCCACACACACGCCCATTAATAAAACGAATTATGAAGTATCTGTAAACAAAACTGCCCTTCAAAAAACATAAATCACCACAATGTAAATTATCGAGCTCATTTGAAATTGTTATGCAATTAATTTATTAATTGCTTATTATGACAGGCTTAAGCAGCAGTGTAAAACTGTCTCCACTCTCAGCAGATAGACTAATAAACTAGCTAACATTGGTTTGCTTTACTCCCACTGTTGCTTTATAAAGAGCAAAACTGTAGAGTTATCAAGTCTCACTCTGCTGGAGTGAGAGTTGAGCTTTTCTTATATTTCTCACTTCCTCAGTCTGTTGAGATAAATCTCACAACAAATAATAAAGGTGCAAACATTCAAAAGCAGACCACTCTTCTTCACACCACAAGCAAATATATAGTTAGTGGTTTTCAAGTGATTATTACATAACTAGATGATTTTACTTTGATATCCAGTCAAGTTATCTGCTTGAACATACGAGCTGCAGTTAGTGGCTTTTGCAGACTTGCTGCTCATAACTTTCCAACTAAAACAGTGCTATGGGAGGGGCTCCTTTATTTTCAACATATATTTCCTTACAGCTGCATAACCTTTTATGTTATTAAGATGAAAGTGTAATGCAGTCCTTTTTTCAGCCAGCTAACTGGCAGTGCACAGCAAAATGTGGGAAAGTGCTGTATTATTTGGTGCTCTGTGAAAATATCGCAAACTCCAGTTAACCCAGCGCTTTCCCTGCAGTTTGTTAAAAAGACATTACAACATTCAAAATGTATGAGGGAATATTTTACCAATTTGGAAACCATAATTTTTACAGGCTTGTTCCATCTTGATACTGGCATCTATCCTATGCCTCATACACTCTAAATGAAAACAGCTTGAACAGTGAGTCCTTAATGAGATTATTGGTTTCAGTCCAGTTCATGCTTTTAGCCACTATTTTCTAACACAAACACATCTTTACTGCAGCTCACCTGTAGAAGATCTTCACTCAGCACCTCAGTTTTTTCTGCCCTGTATGGATAAAAGTTTGAAACAAAGTTTGAATATTAGTTGATTCAGGCTAATTTTAGCACATTTTAACCTAAAGCTGAAATGTTAAATGCACACAGACAAGACTAAGACTTTAACATTCCATTACATTTATTTTTAGAGCAGCATTTTTGGCTCTAGTTTGTCATTATGTCTTCACATTTCCCAACATGGATTAACTCATTAACCTTCTGAACATCATCCATGTGGGAGTGCTGCAAAATGGGTCACCCACTTTCCCACACCTGTGCGAGAGCGTGTGTTTATGTGGCTGCCTCTCCGCCTCATGATCTCAGACACAGCGTAACAACAGCTTATTAAAGCCACTGATTCAATATGCCACTTCCTACTGAAGTGTATTGCATCCCACTGTGACTCCAGCAGGCGGGGGCTCGGCTCAAGCCCCTAAGTGAGGGCAGAGCTGCAATGTTGATGAGGCTGATAAAGCCACTCAGTTAGAGAAGTGAGCGAGGTCATTAGCTTAAGAACAAGCAAACCAGTGGAAGTCAGAAATAAATTCTCCCTGCTCTGTTCAGGCAGGTTGTGTTTGATAACTTCAGCCCTTTAGCAGTTAGGGTGTTTTCAATGGAAACCTTTCATTTAATTTAGAGAAATGAGGAAAATAAGTTTAATTCTGTTCCAGAATAAATTTTTATAGCAAATTAGATGTCTAACGTACCCAATCAATCAGAGAGAACTCTGTTGAGAAATTATTGTTTAGAAAAAAAAAAGCTTCAGGCTTACAGGAGCTTGCAGAACGTCTGAATGAACCACACCTGTGTACCCCCAGAATCCAGTAAGAATACTCTTTCTGCCCTTCAACTTCCTGTCTGCACAGCCCCTTCCTGCAATTGTGCCTGAACCATGCAAATCTCAGCAGCAAATAACGAATGAGAATTTATCTTTAGCAAAAGAATGGGCAAGACCTTAATTTGTTTGTCTGATATTTATCAACATAAAATCAGCAACTTGGAGCAGAAATACTCTTTTCATGTTCAGTGTAAGTTTGCTAAATGCACAGCATGGCACTCGAGAAGCTACTGTTTATTGTTGACTTATATTTTTCATCCATCCATTCATTTTCTAAACACCCTTGTCCCTAGTGCGGTCGGGAGGGCTGCTAACGTTCCGGGCGAGAGGCGGGGTTCACCCTGGACAGGTCGCCAGTCTGTCACAGGGCAACTTATATTTTATTCTAGTATATTTTGCAGTCTCAATGATGACAGTTATTAATATACTCTCTGGACCAAGATGTGAATATGGAGCCATGAGAACTGGGTCACACCAAGTGCCAGTCCTTCTTCTCTCAGCTGACTGCTCTACTCCCTAAACTGCAAGTGAAAAATACAGGAAATGCTTTTATGAATGCCCAGGAAATATATAGATTGATTAGATATCACTGCAGTCATGACAAAAGAAGACAGTTCTGCTTCCATGCTGCATTGTTAGACTAAGAAAGCCTGTGAAAGTTACTAGGAACTGCTTAGGCACCTTTCACATGGACTAAGACAGCAATATGAAGTCAAAGATCAGCTAGAAAACTGGAGGACTAAGCAGAGTTTTGGCATTATCCTCTAATGGTTGCATCAGACACATTGTGATGTATCATCACACCCACACTGGGCTAGTGGGATTATATCCTGCTTAATTTCTGTGAAACTTTTAGCACCGCTATGTGCATTTGGCTCTTCTACCACTCCTTTGACTGCAACAAAATAAGTCTCACCAGGAAACCACAATTAAAAACAGATTACTCATGCTTAGACCCCTTGTTTATATCAATCAGTATGCTGTGCTGTTTATCAAGTAAAAGTTTCAGCTGAGTAGAAGGACACACACCTCCAAATTACATAGAGGCTGGATGTTGGAATATTGAGAGAAGTTATTTGAATTTTCTAGACACTAAAAGAAGTTGATAGTAGAAATACTAATTGTGGTTGCCATGCTGTCAAAGAGAAGCAATGGCATCCCATTTAGAAATACATTACACATGAATCAGCAGTGATTCATGTGGTCTATGATAGAGTTAATAAAAAAGCTATTCATTACAAAAGAGAATAATAGTAACCAAAATGAGTGTAGGCCACAGAGGCTGAGTGAGATCAGCTCAGAGATAAAGAAGCATTTTGTATTTTCTTCAAAATCAACCCTTCAGACTCCATTTGCCAAGATGAAAACACACAACAGCATTTTGCGTCTGTAAAGAAACCCCTCACCTGCATCCTCTTGGGCTGCTGATAAGATGAAACAAATACAGTTCTCACAATGAAATTGATGATGAAGAAGTTAAAAAACTTATCATTATTTATAGCAAAATTGTTATGACTGTGAAGAACATAAAGGTTCAAATGTAATCCCCATCATCCTCATACAATTGCCAAAAAGAGAAAAACTTTGGTAGTTGGTACGGAACTGCTTGTCTAAACACTGGCAAGTCTTTTTTGTTGTGACCAAATCATGTTCAGACATAGAATCCATGTTTTTTCTGGTGTAAATGGGGCTTAACTTGTTAAGGTTTGTGGAAATATTTTCTTGGAAAACACAGATACTGTGCAAATTGAAGGAGTAAGGAAACTATCAGGAAGATTTTACACCGAAAACCAAGTAAATGACATTTAAAGAGTAAATATCTCCGACATCAAGGTGGAAACAAAAAAGATAGGAGCCTATTTTCAAAGAGAAAATGATCTCATTTCATGTTTGTTGTCAGACGATGGCATTTCCTCTTCAGAAGACAAAACCGTTTTTTTATCGGCCCTTGAAGACACAGATGAAAAGCAGGACCAGCCCTCACTGGACAACTGGACATGCCTGCTTGGTACTAAAGATCCTGATATCAAGCTAAAGCCTGGGGGAGAAGGCTAGGTGAGGAGTGATTTTCCTCTCATCAAACAGTGTGCAGATTGAGCCCTGGGAGGAAAAGTAAACACGTGGGAGAGTTGGCAGCCATGTGGGTGGTGTACTCATGGAGAGGGAGGAAGACGCTGCCAGGTTTATGCCAACCATCTGCCACAGCGCAGGCATTCCTTTACCTAAAGCTTCTGATGATTCAGAACGAGCAGGAACACAAGGATGTGCACGGACAACTTTGAATATAAAGACATGCAATTTAGAGGAAAGAAATTCACGTTCAGTTCACAGACATAAGTCATTCTCCTAAGCTCTAACTTACTTCCACATACGTCTTTTGTTAAATTAAAGGAAGAATTGTTAAATTAGCACAAAAAATAACTAGCTGCATCACTTTGAATATCACAGATGCCATCTTGGGTGTCAAAATTAACAAAGTTACTAAGAAGAAATATCTGAATGGTTTAAGGAAATCTTGGCTAAAGTGGTGTTGTTTGGGGAGAAATGCAGTTCACTCTGCATCTGGGACATTCCAGTAGGTTGAAGCCAAAGAGTCCATCAAGTACACAGCTGACCATTTCAGTTACACATTCCCCATAAAACATAACTTATATAATAAATATTTCTATCTTGAGACATGTTAATGTTGGACAGCTGCATCTCCTGCCCCTCAGCACAGTCCACGGTTACGAAAGCCTGCATAATCCATGTGAACGTGGACAAAATGTGAACAAAATAACTTCTGTGCTAACAAACATATTGCATCAAAAGAAAGCCAACTGTCTGCTGTTGGAGATCCGAGCGTCCTCTGAACAAAAAGGGAAATGGGTGTGCATCAGCTTGCTACTACAGCTTAAAAAGCTGCTCAGTGTGATGGGGGAGCTATAGATGCGCGGCCCCGTGCTGCTTGGGGAGGGTAGAGCGGCTGAATGGTGGCCCTGGGCCTCAGCAGGGCACCACACAGCCTGGAGCACTGGCATGAGATCCACATGCAGTCGTGCATTCACACAGGCAAACTCAGCATGTTCTGTGCCTCGAAATGCTCTCGGAATATTTTTCCATTCAATGCTATTTGTTTTCAGCAGTGCACTGTCGTGCATCTAGAGGCTCGCCTGGGTTTCTCCCATATGAAGAAAGCAGAGGGGGGCCCAATGTGATATGAGGTTACTAAAACAGAGAAACCCACTTACTGTAGTTGTCCAGCAAACTAGGTCAGAGTTCTGTCAAGTATGCAAGAATAAATGTGGGAGAAGGCAACACACACACGCGCACACACACACGCATATAGGCAAGCAGTGCACACAGAAAATGCGCAAATGTCCAGAGAGAAAGTAAAAGAGCAAGAGAGCCTGCAGCTTTTTGTCACGTTTCACTGGAAACACAATCAGTGACTTATCCCTAATAAATTTACTCATGGTAAATAATTTAAAAATGTCCTCTGCAATGAGACCTCGTTGTATTTATGTGTCTTCCAAAATCACACACCTCCCATGCAAATGATGTAAAATATTAATTATAGAGGGCGAAGGAAACGAGCAAAACAAAGCAAAAATGTGAATAAAATCAAAATATACACCATAAAGAAAAATTGCTGTTGATTTTCTTGTTGTATTTCTACAAATCTCTTCACAGCTTTGAAATTTTAACATGTTAGCTGGCAGGCAAATATGATGAAACACATAACTCCAAATGAGGGTTTCTAGGCAACCAGACCAAAAAAAGTTCCAATCACTGTATTGACAAAGGAGAGGGAATCTTTTAGATCCTAATTTTTTCTTATAATAAATAAAATAAAAAACTACAAACAAGAACATCCAGCATGGAAGTAAAGAGGTAAACAAAACAGGAACTTTATTGGTGGATTAATGCTTCCTGTTTTCAGGAGACTGGCACTGCTGAATGGAAGGAAATGGGCATGTTTGACAGAGTAACTCGTCTGGTTAGGAGTTTCTAACGCTTTAGTCCATATATATTATCTTAGCTTCTTTTTTAATTGAATGTTATAAGACAGTTTTTGAATACTTTTGGTGTTTAAAAAATAACTAGCTCTGTATGTAACTCTGAGAGAACATCAAAAATTGAGCCTGATGCCCCAAATTGGTAATCTGTGCATCTCCATATCAACAGCATAACAAAGTTTGATGTTGATATCAAACTGTATGATATTGAAGTTCCAACCGTGAAACTTCAATATCAGACAGCTTCAAGACGCAAAGTGATGTATTTCAGTTGTTTATATCTCTTATTTTGATAAATATAACTAACAGAAAATTTAAACATTACATAAGACCATTTAAAAAAGACTTTTATGACTGAAATGGAATGTTATGACCCACGTAGCCATAGGGAATACTGTAGTCTTTATAGTCGTTGACAACTTCAGCAAGGACAATGAGTCAAAAAAGGACATTGCTAAAGAACTGGCTCTTTAGCAATGTCACAGACTCTTGTACTCAACTATAATAAATAGAAATTTGAGTGGAAGGAAAAAGTGTGGTACCAACACCTTAATGACCATGGTATCCTTCAGCTACTCTTGCCCGATAGAAACCCACCATATAGAATCTGTGGAGTATTTTTAAGTGGAAAATGCTGACAGACTCATGCCTGCAATTAAACAACCTGGATTTTCACACATCTTCAGTGGCAGATCACCCCATGCCTTCTTGACACAGCAATTTCTGCAAAAAGAGACCTGGTCAAGTATTTAGTGCCTATTCTTCACAGTACATGGACTTTCTTTTAATGTTACGCTGTCTTGCTTCCACTAGTTTTTATAACCCACCAAAAACGATTCAGGTTGACCACAGTTACAGGGGTTTCTTCAGAGACCAGTTTTTTTTTGTTGTTGTTGTTTTTTGTTTTTTTAGAGAGAAATAGCAGCGTTCAAATGGAGAAACTGGGCTTCTGTCTGATATTACATCATCTTGCTTTTGTTGGCCAAAATGCCTGGCCCCTTCACAAAGGCTCTTTATCATCACCATTATGCTGTCCCTGAAAGGCACAGAGAGTTAGCAACATGGATCTTACTGTATATGTCATCACCTAATTACTCAATGCATTAGCAGCAACAACTTTGCCAGTAAGACAGAATATCATGTAATTATTTTTCGTTAATGTTGCAGGCTTATAAAGCAACAAGACGCCCAACATTTAGTCATGGTTTCAGCTGGAAAGTCTAGAGAAGTCAACTCTGGACACAGAGTAAAAACAATTGCTCCATGGGAACTCAACAACAACTCAACTAAAACCCCACCTGTTTAGAATTGTATTTGAAATGTAATCAATTATGGATTTAATGATGGCACTTGACTTAATGTAATGTTTTGATTGTTAATTCTATGTTGCATGACTGTGTTTTTGTGTTTGTTATGATGTGCTAACAATGCTGACAGACTTTGAAATGCCCTGCTGTTGAAATGTGCTATACAAATAAAATTTGATTGATTGATTGATTGATTGATTGATTGATTGATTGATTGATTGATTGATTGATTGATTGATTGATTGA
>CAEGAE010026410.1:0-15890 GCA_903067095.1 Girardinus metallicus
TAACATGAACACAAAGCTATAAATGGCTGCAAGGTCAGAGTTCATCTATTAAACTGACTGAAGATGAAAACAGAAACAAAAAGCTGGAGTATAGACATTTTTTCATAACAGCCTGCTCACAAATAGATAGGCTATTTGTGATCCTGCCTCTTTATTATTACATTGAATTAATTTCAGATTTTTGTATAACTTTTCTTCAAGTTAACAAAGTGAGCTGTTATTGTTACAGGTTAATTTTCTAAACTACAGAAAAGAAACTGTTAGAGAAGCTCAATGTGAAAAATTTGGACTGATGTTGATATCCGATAGTAACACTGCTGTTATGTTAGATTTACCAATGTTTTATTTTATCTTTTTTTAATCCTATTACCCGATTAATCGTAAGAATAATCGATAGATTACTTGATTACTAAAATATTCGCTTACGACAGCCCTAATGACAACTTAATAAACTTAGTATATTTACTTGGATAAACTTAATTTGATTAGTTGAAACAAATGAACACCTGTTTTTTATGTGTACTAAAAGTCTAAAAATGGCTTCATCGCTGTTTAGCCTCCAGGAAACCTATTCTTTCAGTTAAGGTGAGTGTTTATGTTCGGAGCAACCATTTAAATCAAAAATCTAAGCTTTTATTTCAGCTAAATAAGCAATCAACTCAAATAAATCTCTGTCTGTAACAATCACATTCCTTTTGCTAAAAGCTATCAACTTTTATAACATAACATATAATTATTGTTGTCCTTTACACAACAATATTTAAAATGGTAGGTGGTGCTTTATCTACTGATAATACTGCCAAACATGAGAGTGAAATGGAAAATCACCTCACCACAAATTACAGCTTCTTTAAATTAGTATTTTTAAGTCTTTTAGCTGATCTCTATCTTCCTTCCTGTAAGGTTGTGCTGTTCAGGTTTACTGCTGACTGCCGTGTTTTTACTCTGCAGCTGGAGTTTATTTTTTGTCACCGTGTTGAGAAGAAGCTCAGATAAGTTTTATGACTCCCTGAACAGGAAACACATTGGAACGGCTGAAAGCCACAAGCTACTTATTAAAGCTGCAGATTAAAAGCTGCTTAGAGTCACAACAGCAGAATCTAGTTTAGACGCTCTCTTCTTACTTCCGTATTTCTGAACAACTTCCTGCTGTGACTGGAGATGCCACAGGGGAATAAATTGTACAGAATTTTAAAAAGTCATTACTTATAAGCCATGTGAGGAGAAACTGAGTCCACCTCATGATCGTAGAACCACTTTTACCCACGATAACTCTGATTAGTCGTCTTCCGTGTGACGTTGTTAAGCTTTTCTCGTCATTTTGCTGGTATTTTGGCCTAATGTTCAATCTGACATTGCTTCAGTTCAGTGACGTTTCCAGATATTTGTTTCTGCCCAGCTTTTCGGTGTAGTTTAGGTCGTTCATTATTTTTCTTCAGGGATTCTGCCATGTTTGGTATCGTTGTCAGTTGACCTCAGATTTGAGGAAACTTAAGCGGCGCCCCCATATTTATTTTATAAAAAGAAGTTTTCTCCTTCAATACTTAATCTTTTTCTTCTGTACTGTCACTAATTTTAAAACTTATTTTTTATGTCTAACATCTTAGAATTTACAGAGGGTGTACTTTCTTTTTCTTGTAACACACCAAATGTGAGCTGGTTGTAAAGTAACCCATTGTCGTGTTGTGCTCTGCAGGAACCTGGAGATGGTTCTGTTTGGTTGTCAGTCGTCTCTGTGCGTGGTGGTGGAGCTGGGCGACGAGCTGCCGTCACCCGCCGACATCCAGCTGGCTCACAGCCGCCTGCGGGCCCTTTGTCTGGGAGGTGGGCTCAGACACACATGATCATATCCACACACGTGTTTGTCACGTTATCTTTGTGGTGACTTTCCATTGACTTCCATTCATTTCTACAGCACCAAAACTCAATTCACACCTTAGTCCTAAACCGAACCCATAAGCCAAAAACAGCATTTTCCCCTGTGAGAACCAGGCTTTGGTCCCCTCAACATAATATGTGTGAGGAAAATTGTCCCCACAAGGTATTAAATACATGATACACCCAAACCAACATGCGTTCAGTTGGAGCAGAAAACCAAGCATTCATATCTGCCATAAATCTGTGCGATGGAAACTAATCTATTTTCCAAAGCTCTTACATTTCAGGACGATGTCAATAAAGCTGATAAAACTAGAAGGTTCCTCACTTATATTTACAATATAAATCTAAGTTTTTTTTGTTTATTTTAATGTAAAAGAGTGAAAAAACATCCTACACAAACTGCATGAGTGCACTTATGTGATTCAAACTGAACAGGTAGGTGTCATTAGCTTGTTGGGGCGATATACTATGTTGTACCACATGTTGACATTGATACAGTAACAACATATTGGAAGTTAGTTCTGTATTAGCATTAGCTTCTGCATAATACCATGTTGGTTTAATACTTTAGAGTTAGCGAAACTGTCTATAGTTAGTTCTTTAGGATTAGCGCAGATAACTTTTTAATTAGCGGTACATTACTAATGACGTTATTGGAACTAACTTTATTAAGTTAAGAAAAAACACTTTGAATATCACTTTAATTTGCATTTCTGAAACAAATTTCCAGCTATGCAAATTACGTTATCCCAAAAAGTTCATCCAGATACCAGAAAATAAAGTCAAATAGGCATTTCCCTTTTCCTTCTTTGGTAGATTTGATTTATTGGAGTCATATACATTAGTCTTATCTTCCTGCATTTTAGAAAGTAATCGTTGTTAAAGCACGTATGAAACACCCCCAAGAACAGTATGAAAGGACAAAATGGTGTAAGGCAGAAAGATGACTGAATTTATCTGGTACAAAAAGAGCAAAAGTGCAAAATGGTCTGTATGACCTGCAATCCTTTGTGCAGCTGTTAGATTTGAGTTCACAAGTTGACAGAGTAATAAAGGAGCCTAGCAGCATGTTCCACCTCAGCTTCACATGCAGAACTGTCTTCCATACTCTGACAGAAACGGTGTGTGAAGGTCGCTTTTCATCGCAGCTCTCACATTTATCAGCTCTGTGTTTTGTCTTGTTTCACAGCGCAGAGCTCTCTGCTGTGAAAAAAAAAAAACACCCACACATGAATTCAGTGGGTTAGCGGGAGGATTTAGTCCTTCATAATGAAACTAGATTCTCAATGATAGGCTCAGCATTATGTGGGTTTTATTCCTCATACAACTGTTGATGACGTGGGATCAGATCTGAATGCTTTCGTGTGTGTGTGTGTGTGTGTGTAGTTTCTGGGTTCTGAGGTCATGTTTGGGTTTCAGATATCTCCTCGTCTGTGTCAGTGCCTGATGATAAATGGTTATCCACGCTGGAGGGAACGCACTGGCTGGACTACATCAGGTAAAACCTCACAGTCTGCAGTTTCTCTCACATTCAGCTTCCAGACGCTTTTTGCTCTTTTGGGTGTTTTTACATTGTTAAAAAAATAAAAAAATACAGTCTGCTGCTGCATCTTATCGCTGCTGGTGCATTTTGGGAAAGTAATATTTAACTATATGTAACTACTGACTACAACATATGGATGAGAGATATGAGGCAGCCTCTCTATTATTATTAATAAAAAAACACAAATTTAGTCTGTTTGGTTAAGGTTTACGTTCAGACCAGCAGAATATTCCTGCTCACATCGGCGTTTGAGAGTGAACCTGACTGCCAGCTGAACGGCTCCAGGGTTCGGTTCTCGCTCTGGAAGCTTCTTAGAGAAGCAGAACCAGACAGAAATCCTCCAGGATCCTCAGAGGACTAAATGTTGCAGAGTAGCTTCTCAGTCAGCATCGTTTCACTCAAAACTGCAAATATTTCCTTTTTATTCCAACATAAACACTCTGGGGAATGTCGTTCCTTCACCTTTCTCTGTGTGTGTGTGTGTGTGTGTGTGTGTGTGTGTGTGTGTGTGTGTCCAGGTCGTGTCTGAGGAAAGCGTCAGAGGTTTCCTGTTTGCTGCGCAGCGGTCACCTGACCGTGGCCCTGCAGGGTGAGTCACATGATGCCGGACCATGGCTCACATTATTCGGTCCATCTATTCATTATTCACGTCAGTCCTCCTCATTAAAGCCACATTAGGGCTCAGAGTGAAGTAGCGCGTTAGCAGGAACAACCACACTCCACTGGACCTACATGCACAGTTAAAGGCCTCCAAACAAAAGATACGCTCACAGCCCGCTGCTTCACCTGACAGGTAAACCCACACCACTGCTTCTTACTGCACAGACCTTATCATTTCATGTGACTTTGTTTAGCTTCTGAAGGAGACTCTAAACCTGTCAGATTTAATTATTCCAAATAAAAATTGTTAACCTTTTGTCTTAGTTTATCCAGAAAACATTGAGCTAACCCTTTAGCACTCTGCTGAACTAAAAAAACTCTTAAACAGAGGGGAGGTGGAATATCTAGTCAGAATTATGTCAGAAGAAATTGAAACAATTAATCAAATTAATTATGATTAATCAATTAAAATCGGGTCAATTTACTAATTGATTTTTCATTAAGCAAAACTACAATAAATGTAAGCATTGTGCATTTAAGATGGAAACCTTCTTTCTCTGTAAATATGTTCTAAACAAAACTCTTAAAGTGACACTTTCAGCTTCACTTGGTTCAAATAAAAAAATCTCCTATTTAATCACCTTCTGCTGTTAATCAAAATCATTTTTCACGTGTTGATGTGAGAATTATTGTTTTAGCTGCAGGCGCTTCCTTTGCCAGAAATGATCAAGTGTTCACTAAAGGAATGCTGTTATTGCATTTTAGGCAAGAACATTTTTTTATTATTATTTTAAAATGAAATGAATTATTTATTTGTATTTTATAAAATAAGTGGTAAAATGAAATATCAGTAGAATGTGCCAATTTTTTTATCCGATTAATCGACAGAATAATCGGTTAGTAGAATAATTGTTAGCCTAATTTAGATTTGAACCACCCGATCAATAAGATGCATGTTGTTTAGCTGCAGTGCTGCAGTTGGATGTTTGTTTAGTATATATTTTCTTGTTTTTCATTCAGTAACCACACAATTTTTCGGGCTTCAGTCAGTAACTCGGTTCAAAAATATTTAATTCATCCCAAAGGAAAACTAAATGCAGTGACAATAACAGACAGAAACTGGAGGCCAGTTTCCTTCTGGGGAAAAGTTTCACAGACTTTACAGACACTGAGCTGTTTGGCCAGAATGGAGAGAAGTGCATTTACTGTGAAAACAGTGTTAACTCTTGAACATGGTGGTGGCTACATCATGATGTGGGGCTGTTTTACTGTACTGATGCATTTCACAAAATGGATTAAATGATAAAAGAAGAGGACTGCCTCAAATCAACATTTCCTAAAATCTGGATCTGCATCAAGAGACCAACCAGAGCCATTTAATTGAAAGTTCTTCCTTAGAAGGTTTTGTTTGTTTCATTATAATTCAAAGTGATCAAAGGTGTCAGCTGATGACAGAGTTGGCATGCATCTGTCCTTGGACCATTTTTCTGGATCTCTGGAGGTTTTTTCTTCACTGCTTTTGATCACCACTTGCACTTCAAAAGCTTTGAAAACGAAGACGTAAAGTGGCTTTTAGGGCTTTGTCAGATCATGTTGAAACTCGTTAGACAAACATATTTGCTAATTTCTCACCATCTGCTGTGGCAGAACAAAAACACGCTGTGACACAGACGCAACGCTGCGTTAGTCAAACAGGGGCAGTTTGTCATCCTGCAGACCTGTGATCAGCCAGAAATTGGCTTTAAGCTAAACCTTTATGCTGTGCTGTGTTTCAAACCAGAGGTGGAGGACCGGGACATGAGTTGCATGGTGTCCAGCCTGGTCCAGGTGATGTGCGACCCCCACTATCGGACCCAGCACGGCTTCCAGGGCCTGGTGCAGAAGGAGTGGGTGATGGCCGGCCACCGCTTCTACAGCCGCATCAACTACCACCGAGACAGCGACAAGGAGGAGGTGAGGCTCCAAAACTGCAAGCAAGTTAGGGATCAAAATGTCCAACATCACCTCAACTCTCCATATTTCCTCTCCTCTTACGGCGTTTTAGTCCGATCCACTCGGTTTGATTGGGAACCAAAATTGCAATATTTGTTAAATTTTCAGCTCCTGCTGTTCTCGTTCACACAACACTGTGAATCAAACCAAACCCTTTAAAAAGAAACAGTTCATTCCCATCGCCTGTGGGGGCGCTGCTCCAAGAACTACTGAAGGAAATGACACAAAAACCTCTGAAGAAGACACTTTTTGTCCACATCAGAGTTTGATTCACAGAAAACGAACCGAACCAGAGTTGGATTAAAGCTGACTAAACGTGGCTGGTGTGAACGCACCTGATCCTCTCCCTGTCCCGTTCCTGCAGTCTCCAGTCTTCCTGCTCTTTCTGGACTGCGTCTGGCACCTGTGGTTCCAGTTCCCGTCCCGTTTCCAGCTGACAGACGGCTTCCTGTTGGCCCTGCACGACAGCGTCCACCTGCCGCTCTTCTCCACCTTCCTGTCAAACTGCCAGCGGGAGAGATGCAAACGCTCCCAGGTACTGAACACGTGGGACGAACTCCTCCATCCTGCCCAGAACTACATTTCTGACTCATTTTTTTTTTAACTCTTGGCAGAACGTCGGCCAGTTGTACACGCCTGTTAACGGCTGGAGGGACATGCTGGGTCCGGACTCTTCCTCGGACACGTCGGACCCTCCGCTGCCTCCGGTTTGGGACTGGGCCCTGCAGTACAGTCAGGAGAGGCGGGACGGCTTCGTCCAACCCGTCGCCCCGACGCCGCCGCTCCAGCCGCTGCTGAACGGAAACCTCAACACCAACCTGGACACACACAGGGTAAATGCTCTGAGCACCGACACCTGAACCAGAGCTGCTAACACTTAGCTTTATCACAGTATTTTGTGGTACTGTTGTGATAACAATAAAAGCAGCAAAACTAGTTTTTTAGGTAACTTTATAACTATGACTACATGACACAACAAACACAAATCCTCCTCTGGAGAAACATTCCCATTTATAAAGCTCCTCTTTAGGACACCAGGCACAAAAAGAAATGCGATTTGTGTCACTGCACGCATCAAGGTTATTACAGTGCAGTCTTTTGAACAAAATAAAACCTACAATAATTAATAAAAACTAAACAGTGATTAAAAACTAGCAAACACACTAAAAACTGATTAAAGCTAGCTGAATTTGACAAACAAAAGTGACAATGAAATAAAAAACTATAATAAAAAACCCAAAACTTTTACACCCCTGCACTGCACACAGTAACTGCATTTAATCATATTTTCAAATTATTGATATTTTTTTATTCTATGGATGAAATAATATTTGGAAAAACAGTAAAAGTAACAATCCAGACAGTTTTATTAACATCATAATTTGAAATTTTTCATGACAGCAACAAATCAAAATTCTTCTCATTGATACGATATACACGATAATAAACGATATGATGAACAACCAGCCCAGGCTGTTAGCAGCAGCACATGGTTGGAAATGAGAGAGACCACAGCTCCCTCTAGTGGTGGGCATAAAACAAGCCAGAGCATCAATTTTCACTAAGACACATTAACTGTTTATAAAATGGACCTTGGATTTATATCAGCCTTAATTTATTCAACCTGGATCAAAACTCCTTTAGGTTACGAATCTTTTACAAGACAGTCCTGGCAAGTGGCAGCAGCGTAGTTACTTACAGGTAGATGCGCTTTCACTCATCAACAATAGTATGTTTTTTAAGTTGAATGTATTTATTGTTCACCTTTCTTACCACCACATGTGTGTTTTGTGTTTTTAACCTCCACTGGTTGAAGCAGAATAACTCGGTGCCACGACCTCTAATTAATTATTAATTACTGTTATTTTTGTTGCTTCTTATGGCGACTGACTGTAAAATTATGTGCCCATTTGGACACGAATAAAGATCTGAATCTGAGGAGCAGAATGGACAATAAACTAAAAATAAAGTATTGCTTTTTTATGTGTAATATGTAGTTGATGACAGATTAGTAATCTGAATGGATGGAATGAAACATTGTTTTGATTTGATGAAATGAATGTAATTTGCTATGATTAAACTACTAAACATCACCAGAAAAAATAGAATGAAGCAGAATGCATCATGGGTAATATCTGCAAAGACATGTAGCAGTTAATGTTGTTTTATGTATTATTCCAAATGTTTTTTATTATGCGTTTATTATGGTGCTTTAGCATCAACCTGCCAGTGGGACTAGAGGTGGAAATTAGCCCTCTGGCTGTAATCTCAGTAAATTTTTATAAGTACGTTTTTATCTGTTTTTAACAATGAACTTGAAAGTGTAAAGTTTTTTTGTTGTCCTGCTCAGAGTTGCTGCTGCTGCTGTTGCACTTCTATCGGTTAAATCTTTTATCTTTCCTGTGTGTTTGTGTCGCGGCCCTCCAGCTGGCCGACGCCGGCCCCGGCTCCGTGTTCCTGCTCTCCCGCGGCGCCTTCACCTGCCCTGCCAACCTGCCGCCCTGGCGCAGCGGCGGCTCGGGCGCCTACAGAAAGAGCCACCGGAGGGCGCTGTCCTGTGAGAACGTGCCTGGCCTGGAGCGCCTGCTGAAGGCGTGGGCCCTGACCGAGCTCCCCCAGAACACGACCATCGCCTCCGGCCCCAAGGGGCCCCTGGATCCGTACGAGCCGCTGCTGCCCCGCCTGATGGGTCCCTGCATGAGTCTGTGGAGGGAGTGCTACCTGCGGGGGGCGCTCCACGCTCAGGTATGTGGCAGGACTCTGTGAGGAATCCAGCAGATGACGTCGCCTCTTGGAAATGCAGATCAGTCGGACTTGCTGGTCAGTAACTCCCAGAGCAGAGCGGAGGCTTCGTGGTGCGTTTAACGCCGTTACCATGGCGATGATAAGAATAGTCCAGGGCCATGTGGGCGGATGCCGTCACCTACTGCACACAAGCTGCAGAGGGAAGCTACTAAACGGCAGAGGGATCCACTTCATGTTACAGGAAGTGATTATGAAACGTTTTGGAGCCTTTTATAGATTTTCCTGCAGATATGAGAGGAACACAAATCATCAGTGACACAACAAATGGACTCAGTGGTCTGTTGTGTGTTAAGTTTAGGTTCCTTTAAATGTCTGGATGATTCACAGGATGAAGTGATTTAATAACATCACTCTGAAAACTCTCAGCTATTCCACTGAAGAGGAGTTAAAGCCTGGAAACATCTAAACTCAGAGTTTAGTACTTTTACCTCTGGTTCTCCTTCTAATCACAAGAGCACAAAAAATACGCAACAGGATTTTTGATAAGGGAAGTGATTTTGAAAATCATTCTCCTTTATCCATTAGTAGCCATAAAATCCATGACTTCCTTTTTGTTTGTTTTGTTTTTCTTACTGAACAGAACATTTTCTCCTAGAACCTGTTAAGTTCTGTTTTCAGTCTGAGTAAAATCATTTTTATGTTTAAATCTCACAGAGATAAAAAAAGAAAAGGAACTTTTCCCTCTTTTTTTACAGGTTGAGTTCTGTAACATGAAAGAATTACATAAATTTCCAAAGGTTCTTTGTTTACTGCCAACCAAATTCAAAAGAAGTTTTTATTTGTCTTGACTGGAGCAAACCGAACCACGACGCTCTTGAGCTGCTTACTAATAGCTAGCAAGAGAAGCTAATAATGGAATCTGCTAATTCTGCAGGTGTCTGATTGTCTCCCTTATGAGGGTGAAATCAGTCGTCGTCTTTCTTAGTTTTGAAAAGAAAAAAGCCTGGTGGGTGTGAAGCTGCTCTGACTGTCTGCTGGTGCTACACGTTGTTATTTTTATCCAGCTGCACTGATGCATGCAGCATTTTCTATACATAAATATGAGAGCTCTGGTAATTAATATGGCCTGTGTGGTGAGGGCGAAGAATTCAAAGCAGCTGCTGTTTAAAGCTATGAGCTGTTTCTGGCCTGAGATGAAGTGATAAACTCAGATCTCTGCTATCTGAGTGAATCGACCGTTCAGAGCTCCTCAGTGATCTTAATCTAAACAAATATTTTAGTTTTTTCACCCTGGATTTAATGCAGATTATCTTTGTTGCTGTTCTTTGCAGAAACAAACCAATATCAGTGTGTTATTTAGCTTTTTTGTGTCAAACCAACACCAAGCGGTGCATAAATGTCAAAAGGAGGAAAACATTTCACATAATAACCAAATATGATGTGCATTAGTATTCAGTTCACTGCTGGAACCTTTCTATTCATGAATCTGATGCACAAGCTGCATCTGCTAACAGCAGCGATGAACAACAGAGCTGCTTCTGTTTCCCTCTGGGGGTAAATTTCTGCTTCAGAAAATGATCTGATGGGCCCTGGGAAAGATGGCTGTCGTATTAAAGTTGTGCTAAAAGGAGCTAGCTAATGGGCGAAGCTTTTCTAGCCTGAATGGCAGCAGCACAGACGCCCCCAATGCTAATGTCAATGTTCACATTTATAATAAAGTTCCATGAATGAGCAGCGGTTCCTGAAACATGGCAAAGCTGAACTTTGCACCAATCTGATGGTAGAATAATTTAATTAAAAACAGTAAATATCTTTGTTGATCTCAGATATCTGTTTATCCAATAATTTAGCCGCAAAATGTGTTTTTGAATTGAAAATTTTGTCAATATATGGTTTTTGATTAAAATGCTATTATTTTATTACAGATCCTGTAATAAATTGGATTAACAGCTGGTTTTATTTCGGGGTATCGGGACGGACTGACCCTCTCTCTGTTCTCAGGCCTTCTCCCACCCGGTGTCGGCCAACCGGCCCCACCCGGTGGACCGTCTGGCCCAGGAGGTGCAGCAGCTCCAGGACCAGCTGGCCCAGCTCTCCCCCCGCGCTGCTCCCGACTCGCTCACCGTGACCTCCGACCCCCGGCGACCCGACGCCAACCTGAACCAGAGCACCAACAACAGCAACTTCCTTTACTCGGCGCTCCGACCCAAAACCGCCCACCTGCCTACCTCCACCAACCAGCACACCTCCAGGGGCCCCCCCTCCGCCTCGGCGCCGCCACCCAGGCCCACCAGGGACGGCCCCAAACACTCCTTCCTGTTCGGACACTCGGCGGTAGCAGAAACGCGGTCGGACCTTCGCTACCATCCGCCGCCCGGCGCCACCAAGCTGCCTAAAAGCAACAGCTCGTCGCTCACTTCCTGAGATCCAGGAATCCGTAAAACCAGTATGAGACCCACGTGGTCCCGTAATGTGTGACAACGGGCCTGGAAGAACCTGCTCTGTTCTGTACCGACAAACAGCCGTTTTCTACTTTGTCTTTAAAATGAATCAGACTCAACAGAAATGCAAAAAAGACCAAAAAAAATGAAGCAGAGGAACGGCCGGCGGTTTATCTTCAAAGTGACTCGGTTCTGTTTCCAGATGAACTGGGAGGCTGCTGGACCGGACTGGACCGGACCTGTTCAGTGCTGTCAACCTCTACGCTGTGTGATTACTCAATATGCAAACAGATTCGTTCCTGTCGACGGTTTCCGAAAGCCTCCGGTGCTTCAACCTCCGGCTTCAATGAGGAATTTAGGACATGAGATCTATTTCTGGTCTTGTATCCCTCCGCCGCTGCGGCGACAGGGCCTACTTTCACTCCGCAGTGTTAAATGTGTCTGCAGGCACAGCTCGGATCGTCTCACAGGCAGAAGGGTCAGATTTAGCTTCTCTTGTCGCATCATGTTGTAGAAATCTGCTTCCAGGACTTTTTTGTTTTTCTAAGACTGAATTTTTATATTTAAATTGCATCTTTTATCTTTCATTTGCCACAATTCATCTTGATCACTTTACTGCTATTTTTTTGTATTTTCTGGTTTCGAGTTCCAGTCTAGGTTTCATACATCTACATTACATCAGACGGTAAAAAAAGCAGTGAAATATCCCTTTAAGTCATCTGGATCAGATGACTTATCATCCAGATAAAAGCAGATGAATCTGGAAAATTATGGAATTTCATACTGAAAGATGTTAGTAATATAGTTCTGAGTGTTATTTAGCAATTCTAGATGTAACGTGTGAAGGAGCCATTTCTGATCAGGTTAGTGTTATTCTAAGAGGACGCCAGCATTGGGAGCAAAGGGAAGCTTTGTTTACATTTTACTTTTTCTGCTTGTTTCAATTTGAAGTCGGAAACGTTCCACCAATAAAAAAAACAAACATTTTCCTTAATTTGAAAGCGGTTTAACAGCCATCAGTCCTGATCTCCTGCCGGCTGGTACCTCAGTCAATTATTGTAAATATTCATCAACAAAAAGCACTCAGCTTGCCAACCTGCTCGTCTTCCCTAGAAACACGTCGCTCCTCTCATGGAAAATTTCACCCCTGCTGCTCCGTTTTCATCTATTATTTAAAGTTTTTGGTACGGACGTTGTTTAAAATTTGCCAGATGTAAATATTATTTTTGTTTTTTTTTGTACCAGCATGTTTTGCTTGTGATGAACAAAGTGTTTCTCATTTCTGCTCACGAAAACATGAATTTCCCCGAATAAACACATTGTCGCACACAGGCTCACGAACTTTATTTTTTAACAAAATAAATACGTACAAAATGATCTGGAACACTTTAAAGTAGCACGGCGCCTTTACAGTAAAATCAGGATTAAAAACCGACACGCAGGATAAAACCGTTTTAAGAGTTCATGTGCAAATAAAAGAGGTGAATACTGACAGTAAACATCCACGCCGGCTCATGTGACGTCTCCAGCTCAGGAACGACCCAGCAGGTGTTTTGTTGAACACTTTGGGATGAAATGAGTGCGTTCTTCCACAGTTATTGTGCTGAACTTTCCACCCGTCGCTGGAAATGCATTCTGGTACTTACTGAGCGTTCTCATTCGTTTCAGCAGGTTACCGTTACAAAAACACGCAAGAGACAAAAAGATGTGGAATGACTGACTTTAGTCCAACGTGAGCTTAATGGCAGAGGCAGTGCATTCAGAGCTGAGGAAATCTGAAGTCCAACATGTGAGGAAAGACTTTCACCCCCACCGACTCCCGGTGCACGGCTCCTGCAGGATCCCGCAGGGCCCGTAGAAGTACCCAGAGGAGGACGGGGCCAGGCCTCCCAGCTGCCGGATGGACTTGCACATTGGGCAGGGGTACTCGGACAGACCCTCGATGTCCTCAAAGGCCATGTTGACGATCTGGTCGCAGCAGGGGCTGCAGTAGAGGTGTCCACACGAGAGGCGCTTGAGCCGCACCTCGTAGGTGATGCAGCACTGACAGTGCGGCAGGTCGGGCCCCAGCGACAGGGAGCCCGTCAGGGAGCTGCTCTCCAAGCTGCCAGCCTGGCTGGAGCTGAGCTTAGCGGGAGACCTGGGGAGAGACGGGAGCAGACGGGATTAACGCTCATTCATGTGCGCATGGAGTCCCTCAGGGATGCATTCTCAGTCC
Organism: Girardinus metallicus; assembly: GCA_903067095.1. NCBI lineage: Eukaryota > Metazoa > Chordata > Actinopteri > Cyprinodontiformes > Poeciliidae > Girardinus > Girardinus metallicus. Next base: position 13,421 of record CAEGAE010026410.1, read on the forward strand.
CATAATGATCTCGCTTCAGATGCCCAGCTGATATAAATCATCAACAGTTAAAGTTTAATTCAACTGTTTTCTCGGAACATAAAAATCAGCTTTTTTGAAGGTTATTATGGACTGTTATCAATTTTTTTATAATTTTTTGCTTTAAAGTCTTGAGGTTTTGGTCTGAATAACCCAGTTACCATCACTTAACCCAAAGCTGTGATCCTAAAATTTCATCCTTGATGAACAAAGACGTGATGCTTCCAGAGCTGGTTTATTCCAGAGTCAATGTGAGGAAAAATGTTTTTTTATTAACAGATTATGAAAATCAATGTGTGCCTGGAATTCATTTAGCTTGAAGTGAGATTAAATCTTGCCTTATTATGGTTTTCTGCTCATTCTGGGTCATTTTTAGGATTTTATTTTGTGTTTTTAAGGTATTAAAAACACAAAGAGGACAAAAACATCTAGACATAAAAACCTCACAAATGCTCGATTCGCAAACCATCTATAAATTTGTTTTGTCCTTTTACCCTGTCTGAATGATGGCGTCTTCATTCTTTCGTTCTATTTTTCCACAAAATGTTTAAATCTTATTTGGACAAAATAGTATTTTGTTTCACTTAGCGATTATTAATCTGGGTAATGTGGGGTTCCTCCAGGCTCTGTTATCGGAGCGCTATTACTCTACTTCAAGAAGAAACTCTGATCTCGCAGCCAATCAGAGCTCTTAACACATATTGTCTGTTAAAAATAAATAAATAAATAACTTTTTCACAACATCAAATTTGAATAATAGGAACAATCTCCTAATTTTACCATGCATCCACTTTTGCCATCTTGATGAACTATTAAATTTATTTTAATGACAGACTGTAATTTTTACAATAATTGCTTTGTAGATTGTTTTGTGTTTATATTTGATCACATATGTAGAGTTAAGTTCACTTTAACTTTGCTTAGTTTGTATAACCTTTTGTTAGCAAGACAAATTTTAAATTGATCCAATAATAACAGATGAAAAATAGCCAGTAGGAAAATTCTGGCACATTTACAGCAATGTTAATTAATGTGTGTTTTTCCCGGCAAATTAATATAAAAAACAAAGCTTCACATCGTCTGTTTAAATCAATTTATAGTGTTATCATATTTAACGTCTCAGGTAACTAAATGCTCGTGACTTAAAATGATAAAGTTTTGCCCAGATTTCCCTCCAAAGCCGTTTTCACACACAGCTTTATGTTTCTGTGCTTCAGTCCTTCACTGCAGATGAGTGGTTGTAGTCTCAGACGTACATCTTTAAGGACATTACTAGAGATAATTAGGAAATATTTTACAAACAGTCGTATTTTAGCCATATCTAAACATATCATCCTTTAAGTAACGACTGCATTTTATCTATAGAGCTGGGAGTTTGCTGTTTACCTGCTGATGTCGCCTCATCACTGATGCCAAACATCTGGAAATGTTTGAAACTACGAGACAGAAGCTGCTGAGCAGAACCAGATTTTCTATCAGTTTACTCGACGTGAGCCAAGGTAACTGGGAGCAAATGTGTTCCTGCATCTTCAATAGACATCAGATATTCTGATTTGTCAAAAATGTATTTTTGATGCATGAGGCCTTTTCATTTCTTGATAAAAATTTAGAGTTATTTAAAATAAAGATTTCAGGAGCAGAACTGATTCTCTGCTTTAAACCAGATGAAGTCCATTTGGAAGATGAGATGTGTCATCAATAATCAACCGAACCCTCGAAGCGAGATGAATGTGTCTTTAAATGCCTCTGACATTTTGGATGATGTCGTCTGTTGAATCGTAGAATCAACCTGCGGGTGATGGTGACTTTTCTCCAGCGCTGAACGTGACCCGTCGTGTTTGTCTACAAACCAATTTGGTGTGTGCACAGATTTGCTCCATAGGTGAAAACCTAACTGGTCAGACCTGAAACGATCCCAGTCTGGGTGGAGTTAAAGGCAGATTGCACAACCGTAAACGGACCGTTGGCAGTTCTATGCGTTTAGGTGTGGGACTGGATGTTTCAGTGAGTTTCTTCAATGAAAGGCTGCAGCAGCAGCAACCTGTTAGAAAAACACCTGAACATTCTGGGTCGTTTTTTCTGTGCAGCATTAAAGTTAAATGTGAATATTTCTGGCTGGATTTCTGCACGATGCAGGCCGTAACTTAAGATTTGATTCAATTAGGGACAGAAAGTGGCTCCATGATGCAGAGCTGGAGAAAATGAGAGCATGACTTAGGAAACCTGTTGTCACTGCAGCTGAGAAGTGGGGGGGGGGGGGCATGTTTCCCCTTAGTGTTTAAGAAGTGAATCATTTTCCACGTCCTGTGCTGACATTTAAATGATTCAGTGGTTATTTTTAAGCAGCGAAATATTATAATTTAAAGTTTTTTGCCTGTGTGTGTGTGTGTGTGTGTGTGTGTGTGTATGCGTGACCTTGTATTCGATACAATGCATGGACCATTTAAACGCT
>CAEGAE010026412.1:0-51036 GCA_903067095.1 Girardinus metallicus
TAATAATAATAAATTATTATTATTATTATTATTATTATTATTATTATTATTATTATTATTATTATTATTATTATTATTATTATGCTATTATTTATTTATTTATTTATTTATTTGTGAGAGCTTTCTTTTAGTTTAAATCCCAATCTGCACTCTGCACACTGGGAAATGTGTTACTCGACCTTCTAAATGAAACATACCATCAGGTGGCGCAAAGGGATATGCGACGAATTTTTAATATTAAAGTCATTAATGTATTTACATGGCGAAAGGGAAAGAGCAGCGTCATGCTGGGAAAGGAGATCACGTTCAACAACAGCGTTTTCGGGGTAAATTTAAGTCCGAAACGGCGAGAATCATCCGATGTCAAGATCCAAAGCACAGCCTGAGGAGGAAAATAATTGATTAATAAAGCAGACGGACAGTGATTTTTGCGCCGAGTGCGTCCTATAGGCTGGAGGCACTGATTTGGCGTTGTGGTGAGAGATTTTCCCATTGCTCGACTTTCTGAATTATTCTCTCGAAGATGGAGTTTGGTGAAAGGAAGAGGAGAAGAAAGTCGCAAAGCTTCAAACTGGTCACGGATGAAGGTAGGCTGCGAGACGCGCTCCTGTGCTGTGTGTCTGGCTGTTTGTCTGGCGCCGGGTGCCAAGCACAGACCATCCGCAGACAAAAGCGATGGCCACGACATTGCAGCAGATCTGTCGATCGATTTTTACACACATCTGACCGTGAAGATGTAACCATTAAAGCAGAAGCAAAAATAATGAAACAAGGGGAAGGCAATATGACATTTGTCTCCGTTTAAATAAATTATCAGTAATTACGTAGACAGAGCAAAAAAAAAATATGTGATCATCTGTTGCGCATTAGTATTCTGATAACTACAGCCGAAATTGCTCACTTTTTTTGGCTGAGGATGGAAGTTCCAGAACAGCTCGATGGAGAACTACTTTATGCTACCCACAGGTGGTGGTTCCTGCATGGGATGGGAGGAGGGAGCGTTCTGCTCCTCACACTCCATCAATCTGCAAAGCTTCGTCGACTCAATTAAGCTATAGTCACATGTTTTCCTACGTTTTTACGTTATCTAACTTTTTTTTTTTTTTTTTTTTTTTTTTACCAACACTCTTCTCTGTCGTATCTAGATTTCGGCTCTTCATATGGGATAAATTCCAGCTGCAGAGATGCCAATGGGCAGAGTAAGGATGCTGCCGTGCCTCAAGGTTCGGATCATTTCAAAGATGTTTTTAGATTGTGTGGTACTTGGAAAACCTAAAAAGTATGAAATGTGATTGCATCATTTAAGTATGAAAAAATAAAAAGGGAGAGTAAAAAATATAAAGAAAAGGGCAATATGCAATAAGACACAATATTTCTTTGATTATCAAGTCTGAAAATTGTCTTGCATCACTGCACAATTTTGCTACTTTTGTTTACAATAGATGTCCCAATGAATCAGCCTATGTTCAGGTCCATTTTTACTTACTGTTTTTTTTTTTTTTCTGTTGTTATGAAAGGCTGCGCTTCAAACCTCAAATAAAACCAGAAATTGGCATCCATCAGAAAAATCCTGATTGGTACATTTATATTTCTAGCCTTTAGATCCTTTAACTGAGTTAAATTGGACCAAAAGTTATGTTTCAGTTGAAATGTCAAGCAAAGAACTGAAATTTTTACTTTTTAGAATATGTATGGTATGATCAGAAATACAAATTTTAAAGGATCTGTATTAAGTATATGACAATCAGAGAGTTTCTGCAATTAAAAATAAAGTTCAATTACCCTTTATCTCAGTGTTTTGTTGTTCCATGATTTATGACAATATTAAACCCAAACTTGGAGAATGTTTTTGCGATGAAGAAACCATTATCTCATCAAAATAAACAGGACAAAACAGATTATGGAACAGTATATAATTTTGACGTTGAACATTCGTGTGAAATCTTGCTGTGGCAGGTACCACAAACTATGCTCATTCTCATATCATCTTTATGTAGTTTGGATGGGCGACGAGAGCATGGAAATCAAGAAACAAATCACTGGAATGATGAGGCTCCTGGGTGACAAGACTGGCAGAGTTTATCAGCGTTTGGGTATCGAGAAGAACAGCTCAACAAAAGAGCCCCAGGATAGCCAACTGAACTGTATGCACACACCTCCAATTTTACCTGTTGTGTCAGAAAACCACCGGTGCCAAAGCTGGAGCTCTCCAGGAGACCCAGAGCCTCCGCCCTCAGCCGAATCAACGCCAATCCCTAATGGCCAAGCCTGCAGCCAGTACAGTACCCGCTCCAGAGTGCTCAGGACTGTCAGCATCACAAGGGATTTAATAAAACCCAGTGAAAGAAAAGGTTTGGTGTCAGGCGATTTCTAAAGAGGAAAAACAAAATCAATGAACATGCGATGCTTTAAATAAATAAGTATCCAAACCCCTTTAACTTTTTTACCTTCATCATCTCAATAAAACCTCAAACTTAAATGCATAGTTTTGGTATTTGTCTGACAGAATAATACTAAGTAACTCATAAATGTGAAGTGCAAAGAAAATAGGCTTTTAATGGATTTTCTGTTTTTTAAATAGATAAAAGTTTATCTATTCTAAGTCTATTCTAGCACCAGCTATTGCTGCAATTGCAGCTGCAATTTTTTTAAAAGTCTTTATAACAATAAAGCAAAAATTACAGTCAGATTAACTCTGTGTAGTGTTTAGGGGATTTCTGGAGGTAATTGTATACCAGACTCTGCCTGAATACAAACACAGTGCAAATTATTCATTTGTTTAATTTATTAAAAAAAATAAATTATGCCATGAAGTGGTGGTATTTGATATGAATCATTTGGGCAGTTGTCCTGGACGGCATTAGAAAGTGTTGTGCACAAACACCGTAATAAAATTATTGTTTACATTATGGCTCTACCTTTCACCTCACAATTATGCACTACTTTCAAATTCCAAGTCTGTGATTATGATGTGACAAAAGTAGAAAAGTTAAAGAGGCGTGTAGAGTTTTTGAAAAACAGAAACAGAAGTCCCTGTTTCTGTTGCAAAAGAAACAGGGACTTCAAGATCTTGTAGAAATGTAACTTATTTCCTTTTAAATGTTTGTAGTTACAGATGTATAGAAACATACTTTGTTAAAGTATGTAAGTAAGTGGAAAAATAATAAACGTGAGCACTCCTGACTTTCCAACAGATGAGCTCCATCCTGCTGTGACAGAAATCCCCTGCTGCATGTGTAACTGTAAAGGCACCTTGCAGGCGATATTGCACGAGCTCCGTGCAATGAGGAGGCTGATGAAGACTCAGAAAGGTCAGCAGAATATGTGCATATCACTGAAATAGGAAACTGAGACAATGAAAACATAATGTGCTATTTTTGTTTTAGGAACATTTGAAAGGCGGGAACACACTAAATCATCATGTCAGCCTCACATCAGCCTGAGTTCTTCTCCACTCCGCATCTCTCAGAAGAGAAGACCTATTTATAAGGTGACTCCACTGAGTCTCTGTGGCACCGGAAGAACGGCTCCTTTTTCTCCAGGGGGTTCGACTCTGAAAACTTCACCCCCAGAAGCTGCGAAGAGAAAGGAATGTGAGAAACTCGACTCATCTATGATCTCCTGTGATGTTTCTGAGCCGCCATCTAGGAATGAGCAGATAGCAGACTCTGGCACACACAGTCCTCTTCTGATTGCACTCGGTGGACATCAGGCATTAGAGGTAATACTTGCACTTAGCAACAGGTGATCATCTGAGTTTACTGTTCTAAATTTGTTGCTGTCCTTTATTCCATGCAGCCTAACATTAAAGCCTCATTTCTTAAAGCTGTTTATAAGCTACAGGTATAGAAAATTCATTGTACTGTTTTCTTTTGTGTAACACCATGAGGGTACTTGTTGATTTCTTAAGTTTTGTAATACCATCCTCATGCTATTATTAAGATATTTCTGTGATATTTCAGCTACGGCTATATTTAATGCATTTATATTTTGTTGTTGACTCTATCATAGTCTGATGTTCGCCTTGCGGAGGATTATGATGTGTTTATCTCAAAGGCCCAGTTAGACTCCATTTTGGTCAACTATACACGCTCTGGCAGCCTGCTGTTTCGGAAGCTGGTATGTATCCATAGTTTTTAAGATTAACAGTAGCACCTTAATATTAGGAAATGGCTAGTATTATGCCTTTTCTGACTGATGACAACCTCACACAATAATATTTCTTCAAGTGTTTCAATCATAAAAATAACTTAACATAACTTGCCTTATTTCTCAGCAAAAAATAATGTTTTGGTTGCAAAAGCTGTTTGTCAAATGCAAAAAGAGTTTTTCTTCAGAAACTTTACCCGCTAAAGTATTTTTAAAACCAATATGGTTTTAAAAATACTTAAAACCATATTGGTTTTAAGTATTTTTAAAACCAATATTTTTGTATACCAATATAAAACCATATTGGTATACAAAAATACTAACGGTAAAAATTTTAGCCAGTGATCGATGACATCCAATATAATGAACAAATGAACAATTTTAGTCTTGTCCTAGAATAAAATCAATTTAAAAAAGAATAAAATTTATTACTGCATAATGGTTAGAAATATTTGTTTTACCTGTAAGGGCGAATCATCACAGAAGTACTGGCAGGTTATTTCATAAGAACCCTGCATTTCTAGCTGACTGTTGGTCATTTAGGTTTAAAGATTTGTTTTTATGAGCTTACACAGAACAATGCGTAGCAGTGGCTTACATGAAAACTTACTATTAATGCACAAGATGTGATATCAATAGCCATGATGACCATTAAATAATTAGAATAATTTAAAAAAAATGTGAAAAATGTAAAAAGCTGTTATGGCAAAATATTTGTTTTCCCAAAGCTGTACTGTGTTTTTAGGTGTGTGCCTTCTTTGATGATGCTACTTTGGCCAATTCTCTGCCAAATGGTAAAAGGAAGCGAGGGCTCAACGACAACCGTAAGGGCTTGGACCAGAACATTGTGGGTGCTATTAAAGGTGAGGGACAAATACATGCAAAAGGAGTTTCTATAGAAAGCACAATATGTTACTACATTTTGGTGTAATTTGTGTCCAGTGTTTACAGAGAAATACTGCACTGAACACAGAATAGAGAAGTTGCCTGGACCACGAGACTGGGTACAGATCCTTCAAGATCAGATCAAACTTGCCAGAAGAAGGCTGAAACGAGGTTTTCTGTCATTAATCTTGTTTTTTTTTTTATGCAAATATGGTAAATGGCCTGTACTTGTAGAGCACTGCATCAAGTCCAAAGGACCCCAAAGCGCTTTATGCTACATTCAGTCATTCACCCATTCATGTATACACTTTGCTTGCCAGCAATATAATATCATGAAAAAGTATTTTCCCTCATTTTCTTCTTTCAGGTAAACAGATAGAGTATTTACAAATAAGAGTGTTTAATGAAAAAAGGTCCAAAAACTTGTAAAATCAGAGGAAGAAAAATAGAAAAAAGAATTTGAAAGGAACTGGTATCATGGGAGTACAACAGAATTTCCTGTACAAAATTAAAAAAACACATGGGACTGAATCTGCTGGAGAGGTGATTAGTGAACTCAAAAATCAATGAATCACAACAGTTTATAGTAATTCGGTGTCATCACTTTTGAAGAAAAAACTGCAAAAGCCTCACAGCTATTTGGATGTGAATTTGCTTGTGTGCTTGGTATCACTGTACTGCTGCATAAATGAGTCTGCTACAGCGGATTCAAGATTTTCTGGTAGGCCAGAGAATTCATGGTTTTATCAGATACCACAAGTCATCCAGATCCATCAAGATTAACTTTCGTAGGGCCACTACAATTTTTGACTGTCAGTTTAATTTTATTTTCTGTAATTCTGTTAGTTTTACACCAACTCTTACAGAACCAAATCCTTTCCATTGTCTCAGCAGTCTACAGATCATCAAGATGTTTCTGGAAAGCTTGATCATCTGAAACATTTCAGCAGACAAAAAAGCAAAAATCAGAAGAAACCTGAGTAAAAATATTTTTTCACAGTACTGTTCACTACATAAAAAACATTTAATATTATATTTCAGTAATACTTCAAGAAAAATATTTACGGTACACTCCCCATATTCAAGTGAAGGCAAAGTATACCAATCGCTTTTGTTCTTGTCTCAACAGATGCTGCAGATGCTGAGGAAAACTCAAATGAACCATCTACAAGTACTAACCTCACATGAATCCGCCTACAACTGCATGGCTTTCACACACACACATTTATAGCAGGTGATGATGTCACTGATTTCATCCATTTTGTACATGTAAATGTTGTTACAATTACATAATTTGTTTGCTCAGACACATTATGAGCAAGCAATGGCTTTAACTTGATCTCATTTACTGTCATAACACATCCACAAATTACTATGCCTGGCCTCCTTTGTTAACTCACAAGTCTTTGCTATGTTCCTTCTATGACATTTGACATTTTCATGCTGCTTTCTAAAATGTCAGCTAATTATATTCCCGATATGCACAATATTCCCTCTATATTGTACCCATAGCTTTCCTAATTTCAGAACTGCTGCTCATGGTTACACAGATTTCTTTTTCAGAAATATTATAAAGCATATTAATTTGTTTTGTTTTTTTTGTCTTTTCTCTACAGGGTTTCATTTTTAACAGGTTTGAAAGTGATGAGCAGAAATTGTTAAACATGGCTGATTTCATCAGCTGCCACTATTGCCTGGCAGCAGATCAGTTCATCTTTAATATTTCTCTGGCTTTATTCATTTGTCACCCTCCGTCTTTCCTTTATATCAGTGATCAACAATTTGAATTGCAATACAAAAGGTAATAGAATGATCTAATTAATTATCTGCTAACAATAAATTACACATTGTACATATGTGCCTGCTGGAGTTTTCATCAAGGCAGACTAAACTACCAGAATCTGGGATACTGAGTCATTATACAGAAGAGGTACAGAAAACTGAAAAATGACCTGCAGTTAAAACCATAGAAATGACAAACACTTTCATCTGTTTTCATTATGGCACTAAAAGGGATAAGACTTGAAAAATACAAAGTATGTACAAAATATTATACATTTATTGTCCAGAGACTATATCTTTTAAGATGTTCTCTATTGTGAATTGTGCCTTTTAAGTGACCAATACTTCAGTGGGTGTAATGTGCAGTGCGTCATCCACCTTGTTTGGAAAGCATAGTATTTAAATGTGATGTATTTTTAGTAATTTTTTGGAATCAAAAATAGACTGATGGGGTTTTATCTGAATAAATGGATAAAAATGTCAAGGTCCGTCTATGTTTTTTATTATTATTGAAACCTTAACAAATGGTTGTCAAGGCAGATCTGTTCAATATTGTCAAAACATAAGTATTTTTCCTTTAAATAGATTTCACTTACTGTATCCACCAATAAATACATCTTCCAAAATTTATTTATTTTCTTTAATTAAGGTAATCAGCACGCTTCAAATTACACATGAGAAAGACGGCTTTAATTTCCTCAGTCAAGACTTGAATCCCACCAAATTCCACAAAGAACTAACAGAAGGATTGAAATATTTAAATAGTGCATACAACCAATAATCATATATTATGCTTCAGGCTTTCTGAGAATGTGTGTACAGACCAAGAATTTTTGCACATAAAGCAAATCATGGTTCACTTCATCTGAAGAAGCTGTGTTAGACCATGGAAGAGGCTTACAGCACATCACCACCTACAGGAACAAATCTCCCTCCTCTTTAACTATCGTCCGGCTTATGAATATAATAGCTTCTTCTGCGGATTAGAAAGACAGTCATTCATAAATCTCACATCTCACCACAAGAAAAGGACAACATGTAGCCACCACTGCTCCCTCCTTGAAACATGCATTTATAATACCCTTTAACTGCAAACCTGGTCGTTCTGACAGGCTGGACAAGGAACTGAGAGGCCAGTGTTAAGTCAGAAGGAGCAGTAGAGATCTGTTGACTGAGCCAAACGTCAGGCCTAACTCAAACTAAGATTTCTGCTGTAAGACTTGACAGTTGATGTTCAAGGCCACTCACCATCCTTGAGCTAATTTGCCAAGAATTTTCAGATATTACTGTCTCCAGATGTACAAGACCTGGTGAAGACATACTGCAAAAAACTTGCTAATGTAATTGTTTTAAAAAAAGTAGTTCTACAAAGCATTAACTAGGGGGGGGGGGGGGGGAATATAAATACTTTTCAGATTTTCTTTTGCAAAATAACGTGAAAACTTTATACATTTTTCTAATTTTGAAAATTAGAAAAATAATATACTTGCTATTATTATTTTTAATAAAATCCAGATAAATATATTGAAGTGTGTTGAAATTTCATGGTTATTAATACTATTAAAAGGCACAGTTTATTAAAATTTAATCAAACCTATTCTTCATTTATTCGAAAAAAATATGATATTTGTCGTCTATCAACCTTTCTTTTGTTATTTAAACTGACGTTTACAAGCAAAATGTTTTGTTGGATGTAAAAGGAGGGAAAACACAAATTAAAGGTACACTCCATTGTAACAATTTTGTTGGCAGACTTTTGGAATCATTAAAGGGGATGTTGAAGAAGCCACCGTGCAAACAGAGGACCCTTTGTTATCTGGTTAGTTTCCACGTTAAATTAGGCGCATGTTTCTACATAATAGCACCAGCACAAATTGCTTATAAATAATCGTATTTACTTTGCTTTTACTTTTAAATTATAACAATTATTTTGTCCTCTATACAATAGTTAAAAGACAATAATTTGTGATTTCCAGTCAGGCTTTCTAAGAGGTCGGCTAAATGTAGCCCTGGTGCGTTCTGTTGCAGTCCCCGCTCTTGTGTCGGGATCCACCGCTAACCCGAAGCTGGTAAGGATAAACTGCTCAGACCAATTAAAGGGGAAATGTTGCAAGAATCTAATCCAGTTTAGCTCCTAAACTTGCTTATAAACTCATTCTGTACACTTGTATTATACAGTCTCATTACGGTGTTTGCATTAGCAGCACGTTTAGCGATTTAGTGCTAATACTAACTCTGATGTTGCACACATCGCATGGCGAGGGAGAGGAAAGGGTTAATTTTTTCCGCCGCCGACATTTTTGTTAGGCGCCCTGCCGCAACTTTTTAACTTGCAAGTGCAAGCAGCCGGGGTTATGGTACTACACTGTAAATCAGGGTTAAGTAGAAATGTGCACAATGTTTGCGCTCAGCGGCAGTACGACTAGCATATCGGGTCTCCAGGGGCTCTTTGTTGCAGATTGCAGCTTCAGCTCATTGCCGCATGCATGGATCGGCTAGCCACAGCTAGCAGAAAATCTAACCTGCATTTTCAGCTAAACAAACGTTGGGAGTGGAGTTGCCTCTGGAGATTGATTTTTCTCAAAGTCTGATTTCATAAATAGTCTGCGGTGTGTCTTACATTACAGTAAACAGACGTTTTGCATGGGATATTACTGATATTGTCAGCCAGTTCCTCAATGGTTGAATGAACGTGGAATCATTTTATGCTTTGTGGTCCCTTCAGCAACTCCTTTTTGCACAATAAACTGTGAATATGTTAGATGGCACAGTTATAATCATGACATATACACGTTTATTATTTTCAGTTAATTTGCTCGGATGCGAACTAAATATTCAGTTCCCATTGATGTGGTGATGTTTGGCTTTATGATACTGGCTTACAATCTTGAAATTAAAAATGTTTTATAGATTGACTCCATCTGACAAAACAGGTATAAAATGCAGGTTAATGTATTAATGAGAGTCTCCAGTGTGTCTATTAGAGACTCTCAACGTTAAATTAGAGCAGGTGAATGGAGAGCAGGTAGTGGAAACTACATGAACCATGAGGTGAGAAGATAACATCCCTTTGTTGTTGTTTATGTAAATGGATATAAATTTGGCCTTTGTAAAACATATAAGTGCTGTTCTGAATTATTTACTTAATGGTTTGTTATTATTTTCAGTATGTATTGGACAAATATCTGGAAAATGCCTTAACTCGTACAAAAGTATATAAATCATAGTGAAACATGCTCTCTCAATCTGGTCATACAGTATGTTTTTGTCTAAGTCAATAGCAGTTTTAATATTTCGTTTTGAAGAACGTGCCCATTAGAGACAGTAAGCTTATATGTTTTAATCATTTTATTTTAAAGACAGTTGAAAAGGTCAAATATGCACTCGCTAGCCACTTTATCAGGTACTTTACTAGTAAGTGGTTGGACTTATTTTGCATTCAGAACTGCCTTAATTTGTTACTGCATAGATTCAAAAAGGTGTTAAATATTTGTCAGAGATTTTGGGTCAAAGTGACTTGGTAGCATCAAGTCATTGCTGCATAATGTAAATCTCTGATTCCAACACTGGTAATCTGTTGTACAAACTCATCATCATCATCATCAGCTTTATTATTATTAAAGACACAAATGACATAGAAAGATACAAAGTACTGGAGAACAGTGAAGTTACTACCATGTTCAAGAAGCTAGTTTGAAATGATTTGAGTTTTTTGACATTATGACAGATAGATGTAACTTTATTAATTGGGTATACTAGGATCATAAATGGATAGACATGGTGAGCAATAATACTGAGGAAGGTTTCTATGGGGCCCCTTTATGCCTCAGTTTCCTGTTCTCCGCTGACATGAGGGACATCTGGCTTGGTCTTCCATTGTTTCAAGGTTTGACTCGTTATGCGTTATAATATTCCTTCGTGCCTTGGTTGTAATGAATTGTTGTGTGATCTATTGTTGCCTTTTTATCATCTCAAACCAGTCTGATCCCCCTTTTCCTTCTTCTGATGCTCAATTTGAACATCAGCAGGTTCTCACCAGCACATTCAGAAGCGTAATGTGTTGAGTTGCTGGCATGTCGTTGACCTATTCTTGTATGTACACATGTGCAAGTAATTCCACGTATGTTCCTAATAAAGTGGCCGGTGAGTGTATGTAAAAGTCTAGGATTAATTTGGTTTTTGATCAACTTTGTGTTATTTGTAATATGTGCAAAATGAGTCTCTTTTGTAATGCAAACTCTTTGATTCCCTTCTAGTTTTTCTAGTGACATATAGGCATTTTATATCATTCCCTCTTTTTCTCGGTCTGTTTTTCAGTGGTGAGGATCCGGAGCTCCATCAGAAATGTCTGTGAGGGAGTCTTTTAACCCCGAAAGCTATGAGCTGGACAAGAACTTCAGGCTCACACGCTTCGCTGAGCTGAAGGGGACAGGCTGCAAGGTTGGTTGTCCAAATCAAAATCTGACGTTTTCTGATTGAAAATATTTACTAATAGTATCTGAAAAAAAAAAGCTGTTGCCACTGTTTTTCCACTGATTTTAGGTCCCTCAAGAGGTTTTACAGAAGTTGCTCGAGGCCTTACAGGAGAACCACTATCAAGAGGATGAACAGTTCTTGGGGGCAGTTATGCCTCGATTAGGTAATAATTACCTTATTTTACTGCCATGGTAGCAGACATGCTAAAGTAAAAGCTTATACTTGCCAGCTTGAATGAATTAGTGTTCAAACTGAGGCCTTGTCATGTGACTGACCTAAGTTATTAACTTACGCTCATGTTCGACACTCCTACAGTTGCACTGATAGCTTCAGCTTGTTCTTCGGGTAACTTTTATTATCCAAAAATGCTCAATCAGCTGAGAGTGCTGACCCTTATTTAAAGCTGAACTGACTGCATTAAACCTAATTTTATAAGTGAAATGAATTTGCTTGTACTTCTGAGAAAAGTCGGTTTTATTTTGTAATTACATTAAAGACTATTTGCTCTGTTACTCTTTGCTAAGATTTCTGTTTGTTTTAAAGGAATAGGCATGGACACATGTGTGATCCCTCTCAGACATGGTGGACTTTCTCTTGTTCAGACAACAGATTACATCTATCCTATTGTTGACGACCCCTACATGATGGTAACAGTTCTCCTTTTTACTTGGGTTTCTCTTTGGTCTGCAGTTGTTAATACTGGCTTTCTATCTACACTTAAAACTATTCCTATTTCCAGACTTTCTCCCCTATTTTATTTCCTTGAGGTTGTATTGGTTCACCCACACATAAATCTGTTCTGATTATTGATGAGGAAATATCTGCCATAAATTCATGTATCGCTTTTGTATTTATGAATTGTGATATGAACAATGTATGATATGAACAATTTGTGAATGTGAAACATTACAAAATGTAAAAAAAGAAAAAGGGGTCAAGAGGTGTGAATCCTTTTGTTCACTTCTGTCTCTGTTCCGCACAAACAGCTTCTGTGGCTAATTTGTTTCTACTGTGTAGGGAAGAATTGCTTGTGCCAATGTTCTAAGTGACCTGTACGCCATGGGAGTGACAGAGTGTGACAACATGTTGATGCTTCTGGGAGTCAGCAACAAGATGTCAGAAAAAGTGAGATAAGTTTTTATTTGGTGATAGCTACTCAAGAAACAAACAAAAAAACATTTAGTTGTTTTTGTAAATCGGTTCCAGCACTTTGCTCTTCTGAGAGGTTCTGGCTATGTGATGGTGGTAACACCTGCTGAAATTTTTACATTAGACATAAAATATTTAATAACATCCTGACTCCATAGTCAGGGAAGTTACAAAAGATCGTATAGCATACAATTTCAGTGCTATTACTCCGATTCTCTTAGGGGGATAACTTAATGGAACTGGGAGATTTGAAGCAACCATTCTTCATGTGGTTCTTTTACACTTGCTCAAATGTGTGTGTTTGCAGGAAAGAGACAAAATCATGCCACTGATCATTCAGGGATTCAAGGATGCTTCAGAGGAGGCCGGCACGTCTGTCACAGGGGGACAAACGGTGGTTAACCCCTGGGTGGTAATGGGAGGAGTCGCTACGACAGTGTGTCAGCCCAATGAGTTTATCATGTAGGAATAACTTCCTGTTACATCTTCATTCCCTTTGACTTTTCAGCCTCTGTTAGAAGAACAAACACCATGACAACGTCATGTCTGATGTCTTTTAGGCCTGATAACGCAGTGCCTGGGGATGTGTTGGTGTTGACCAAACCGTTAGGGACCCAAGTGGCTGTCGCAGTGCACCAGTGGCTAGACATTGTAAGTCTTTCTGATTTTATTTTTTGTCTTTTTGTCTTGGGATACTTTCTGCTATTTCATGACAGACTTTCCTATTTGCTTTCTTCAACTTTTAGCCTGAGAAGTGGAATAAAATCAAGCTGGTGGTAACCCAGGAAGACGTAGAGTTGGCCTACCACGAAGCTATGCTGAACATGGCCCGGCTCAACCGTACAGGTAAATCCATCATTCATGCATGATACATTTGAAATGTTGTGTGAGCAGATTGCTGCTCACTGATTGGCCAAGGGGACAGGAAAAATGTGAGGGTTTTTACTGAGGTAGCACAAGGAAAGGTTAATGAAACTCTAAAGCGACTATATTGAGATTTAGAACCACAATGGAAGGAGCAGGTAAAATTAAAGTATAATTTAGCATTTTAAGTTACTGGAAACCTTCAGCTGTCAGCTTTTCAATGGAAACACAACAGGTTCGTTGTGGAATAGAGTGAGGGTGAGCCGAGCAGATTCAGAGGAAAAGGGACAAACAATTATTCATCTGAACTTCCTCTCTGTCCTCCTTCGTAGCTGCCGGCCTCATGCACACCTTCAACGCACACGCAGCCACCGACATCACAGGGTTCGGCATTCTCGGCCACGCTCAGACGCTGGCACGACAGCAGCGGAGCGAGGTTTCCTTCGTCATCCACAACCTCCCAGTGCTGGCCAAGATGGCCGCCGTGTCCAAAGCCTGCGGGAACATGTTTGGACTCATGCATGGCACCTGCCCTGAAACATCAGGTCTGTGTTGATGTGGTTCTGACATCAACAACTCTAGCTCTATAAAATCCTGCCAATAATGTTTGTTTATAAGGAGTTGGATGGAGTAAGCAAAGTTTTGGTATGAAAATCTTGAGTTTTGTTCAAACAGGATGGAGTCTATAATAAACAAACATAATAAAATAATCTCTCTGCACTGTAAGAAAATAGAATAAAAGCTGTTTTATTTATATATCTATAAGCAAATCAGGCAGGCCTTCATCAACTCATGATATTTTGATTTATTATTAATTTGTAAAAGGTTTCCTTTTACAAATTAATGTGGTATTTAAAAGTGAAAAGCACAAATGGTAAAAAGCTTCATCTTATTCCGTTTTCTAAAATGTTAAAACTCTAAATGCCTGAAATTTAAACAGCCAAATTTGTCTCTTGGGGAAATTGTAGCCGTTATCTTTCAGCCTGCTGACCACCTTTGCATAGCAACAGGTGTGGGAGGTATTACTCTATTTTACCTTATACTTTACAGTTTTTTAAAAGTTCATATCGGTCCTTTTTAGAAGTTTTAAAAATCGTAATATACGTGATGACAGTAAACGAGCCGTCTCTGGTGGAGTTGTTTTAGGCTGATTTTGCATTACTGCATTTGCCATAGCTGACCATGTTTTAAAAACTTTAGTAGATGTTGATGTTCTACTTTCTGCAGCCTTCTTTTTGCTCTCATTATAACCCAACATTATTTCAGTTTGGTGTTGGGATACAAACCACTAGATTTTTGAAGACTTTTCCTACGATAAGTGTTTGCCAGAATAAGTTACAAACAACAGAGTGCATCTCTCAGAGTTCTACTGAGAGACGGGGACCAGTTCCATCACGCGCACAAAAACAAACTGACCGATTCCTGTTCTTTCCTTTCAAAGGAGGCCTGCTCATCTGTTTGCCCCGGGAGCAGGCTGCCCGCTTCTGCGCCGAGATCAAATCTCCAAAATACGGAGAGGGCCACCAAGCTTGGATCATCGGGATAGTAGAGAAAGGAAACCGCACCGCCCGCATCATCGACAAGCCACGAATCATCGAGGTGGCACCACAAGCAGCCACGCAGAATGTCAACCCAACACCCGGCGCAACCTCTTAATCCTTGACTTGTTGCCTCATAGACCTGAACCCCCAAAACCTCTGTTGAGAGTTTTTTAGACCTATAAACTACAAAACCATCGTAGAGTGTTGGCAAATTTACACAAAATAAAAAACACAACAAAGACTGGGTTGGCGTGCATCAACGTGGAAACAGCCCCACACAGTGGCCTCTCAAGGGTATGGCGCCACCCAGTGGACTCAAGCTGCAGCTTCCCCTTGAAAAGAAATTGGCAAGAACTAAGACATACTCGTAATCCATTTGCTCTGTTTGGCTGTTTTGTTTAATGTGCTTGATTGGCTGGCAGCTTCTGACGGGAGAGTGGTAATGAAGACAATAATCTGTTGATTCATTTTGAATCTTTGAAAGTCTGGAGTCCGTTGCCTCATTTGTTTCTTAAAACTGCTCTCATCAAACAAGCACACAGTGTTTTGGTGTTTTTGTTTTTCTTTTGCTTTGTACAGTTTAAAGGCCTAGTTTTAGTTCGTTGCTGTTCCTGATGCCTCAAAACACACAACCTGATCAGAATGACTTTTCTTTTTTTATTATTACTTTTGTATCGTCCCCACATATGCTAATAAATACTCAAATAGAAGATGGTTGATTTCTGCTACTTGGGAGCTGCACTCATGCGATTGAAACAAATCAAGCTCTTTTAGTTTTAGCTGCACCATTGTGCTTTCTTCATATGTTAAAGATTATTTTTTTAAGACATTAAGAAGAAATTCTTCATTCCAAATGTAGCATCATAATTACAGGAATATGATATAGTTTTCCATTATAAATTTAAAAATGTCTTTCAAAAACTGAGTGTCTTGGGTCATCCACCTAGTGAACTCGAACAGTTTATTTTTGGCATCTGCATGGTACATTGACGATGCCAGGTGATGTGATAAAAGCAAACTGACAATGAAGCCTCCCGCCGGTTGAAGTTTTTCTTTCTTCTATAGATGAAAATAACCTGGATGACATCGAAAAATGTTAGAAACAAGATGTAATCTCTACCCCACCCCTTACAATAAATGTTTTATAAAACTTTGCTCTTCTGTGTTTCTTAAATTTCAGGTTAAAAAAATGTAGGATTGGCCGTTTTTAAAGGGGTGTATTATGGCTGTCAGTGGGGAAGAGACAGGGAACAAACTGGTAATATGTTACTTCTACTTTAATTAGCTTAGATCAACTTTGTTGTCCCTAAAGGGCAATACAAAACTGTATTTGTCTGCAAATACAGTTTTTACTGTATTTGCAGACAGTAAAAACAAATACAGACAAATGCATAAAAACATGTCAATAGGACACCACAACATCCATATGGCACACAGTACAATTACATACCACCACAGTTTGTTTGGTCTTACCCCAAATTATTAATGAGGTGTACACTAACTGGGATAAGTGAACATTTTAGGGGTTTTTTTACAATAACTTATTACCTTAACATGCAGGTAAAGGTGCACCTCAATAAATAATATTACTAAAATGTTGATGTATTTCAATGAATGTCTATAGATTCATTACACAGGCTGATGTAACTCAAGCATTTGTTCCTGTTAATTTTGATTACTCTGACTTGTAGCCAATAAAAACCAAAATTTAAATATGTGATTAAATATGACCAATAAATTTCCTTTTGATAGAGAAATGTATGCAAACTGAAAAGTAATAAGGCTGAAGCATTTACACTCAACACTTTAGGCAGTTGAGGCTCCTTTTGCAAACCTGATTGATAATAAATATTGTTTTTTTATAGGTTAGATCAGTGTCTTATACAATGTCAGTGGTTATAGAAAACCAAAGATATTCCATGATTCCTTTATATTTTCTTGCCTATAGATTTTGTTCAATCAAATCCAGTTTGATTTTTCTCAAACTTGAGTGTTCACAAATTGTTCTTAGTTGCTGACGTGAAAGATTTTTAAGTCTTGCTTATTTTATTAGCAAATTCTCAAAAAAGTGTAATTTTGCAGTATTTTACCCACTGCAGGTCTAGCCAAAAAAAAAAACAACATATTTAGTATTATAACAAACAATAACGCCCAACAAACACTCTTGTGTCTTTGTTTTTATTCATTCATTTTATTTTTTACATCAGATTGGACTAGATTTATGGTCAACATACGCTGACAAGGAAAGAAGAAGGTGCCATAAAAATCCCATCATTAAATTAGAATGTACAGCAACAGAAATAAATAAGAGGAGTGATAACCGTTCTCTTTGAGTGGAATGCCCATCTCCTGTGATGTGGCTCACCAGAAAAGCATAAATAAAAGTGCAATTCTTTTAGCTGATGGAAGCACACCAACAAAACTTCTCCCCACAGAGTCCTACATGTTCTTTTTATTATTTTCCAGATGCACATCCTTTCCATTCTCCACCATGCTCTTGTCATTTTCTTGCTTGAAAAGAGTCTGGATATCAATCATGGCTTTCCGAATGTGCTGACCAAACCGAGTGGAGTCCTGCAGTTTTAAACAGAGAGGAAGAAAACAGAGAAAAGACTATAAGACTTGGAGAAACACGATGAGGACTCTACAGGTGGATGGAAAACATCAAGTACTTACTGTGTTGCGCCTGGAGAATTTGCTGGAGATGTGGAATGTAATCAGATTTTCCCCAACAATGATATAAGAAACACCATACCCATCATCCGCCACCTGAGAGTGTAAAAGAGACACAATTATATAAGATACTAAACTGTTTTAACTATTAGATTTTGACCGAGTACACTCACAGGTCCAAATCCACCTCCTGCACCCACATATTTTGGAAACTTGTTGATATCAACTAAATTAAGCTGCTGCTGAGGAGTCTGGCTGGTGGACAGCTTCCAAGGCTCGGAAAGCACCTGAAGGTTTTGGTATGGAAAAGAGACCTGATAAGTCATGTTGATGTATCCAACAAAGTGAAAATGATTTGACTGTATTTCTAACCTTCGTAAGAAATGGTGATTCAACACCGAGGTATTTAGATACTATGTAAAGGCAGAAGAGATGCCGATCGATACCGGAACCAGTCATGGCCAGACGATACATGTTCTGATGCTTGCCTGCTGCTTTCCGAAACAGTGCAAGTCTCTGGGCATTCTGCTCACAGACATTAGCAGGTAGTCAGGAAATTACTTCATCATTTTTGCTTATTCTGACATGTACACAAAAACATAGTGCACATCAAGAACTGGATGTTCTTATGACTTTATCATATAATAAAGTAATAAAGTTACAAGTGTTAGTTTAACCCCCTGACATAGCATCAAAGTTTATTCACATTGCCTCTCACTCTTGGTGACTTTGACCGTACTGTTGCATCTGGATCCTCCATGACCCCTCACAGAGTAACATTTTAGAAAAAAACAAATGTGTACACAGGACAATAAGAATATTTTAACGTTACTTGTGTCCAAACTATTTATTCTGTAAAAAAACAAAAAAACATGTGCATCTCTGTATTTAGAAAATCATTAATGCCATTAAAAATGGAAAAATACAATTCATGTTCGTAAAATTTATATATTTAATAAAGTCATTAAAGGTAGTTATATATGTACTTAAACATTTATCTCTGTTCATTTAACTCTACATTTTAATGGTTTCACGTGAGCCGAGTAACAAAAACAAAGGTGGTGTTTTAGCATGTTGCAGCTAATTAATATGGATTTAAATGGTTTGATCTGGTTGATCTGGTGAGTTTTCATTAAGTGTGTGTTTGTTTTCCTTACTGTTGCATATGGATCCTCCATGGCCCGGACAAAAGCAGCAGCCTCAGAGGTGCAGGAGCGCACCGTCTCAGTCCGCCCGTCTCTGAACATACGGGTCATTGATGACTCGTATGTCAGACAGAACACACCTTGATCCTATGGAAAAACAAAACAAAAATTACATTTGATGTGGTTTGATGAAACCGATATTCAAGAAAAAAAGTGTGAGTGACTGATGGCTGACCGACCCTGAACTGTGCAAGCTGCAGAGCCAGCTGAATGAAGGCATCAGGGCTCGTCCTGCACTTCTTGATCAGGCCTTTGCCAAACTCAGTGAACAGATGGCCGTGGAAGTCCACATCATCAGCTAGGTGTCTGGCTGACAAGTATGAAGCGTGAATGACATCTTGGCACTGACGTAGGAGAAAACACAGAGAATAAATAGCAATTAATAATCGGTTATGTTCAATTAGTGAAATTTACCGTACCTGTGCTGGAATCTCCCACTTTAATCGAGTGGGAGAAGGAAGGCCCCTGTTCACATCCCCTTTACAATGTCCCTCTTCTGTGTAGCCAAGATGAAAGCAGTCTGTTGCAAGAACATACTACAAACACACAAATAACATCTGAGGAATTGCTAAGAAACTTTCATTTTCCCTGTTTTTAAGACTAAAATATTGTTTTTACCTCCCACATGTGTCCAACAATGGGTGCATCAGCCCAAGAGTGTTCAATATTGACTCCCATCTTTCCATTTGGATATGAAATTAAGTTGAAAGACTTGTCGAACCACCTGTAAGACATGACATTTTGTTATTTTTTTCCAGAAAACATTATGAAAGTGACCATTTTAATTGAAGTTGAGAACAGATGTCTTCCCCTGTCTTCTCTGCCTACCTGTCGTAACATTTGCCATGCATTAGGGATTTGGCATAAGTATCAAGTGAGGAAACCTTTCCTGGATCATAACCCTGTGGCTCTTCATCGAGTGTCAGGAAAAAAGACGCAGACTCAATTGCATCCAGGGATTCCTTGTTCGGTCCCTGGCTAAAATATTTAAGCCGAGTCCGTGCCCAAGGTACTCTGGAAAACAAAGTAAGAAATAATAAGTATCGTATCTTTAGCAGGTGAGAGGGTTTTAGTATGCTGTTTAAAATGTGTGTTTGAGCATGCCTGTCGCCTGCAGTGAGGGCAGCTAGTTTCAGTTCTCCTGGCTGGGGTTCTGACGCATCGTTGAGAATCTGTTGAAACTGGTTCTCCAGTTCACTGGGTAAGAGGTGGCGCCCCCCGGTATACAACCACACTAGGAAGTAGCGGCCTCTGTGGAAGACAACGAGGTGCTTTCGGTCTGTCAGGTGCAGTACAAAATCTGCAGACAGAGTAAGAAGGATATAAGCTCGAATTATACTCAACTACAAGCTGAAAAGGATGAGGTATTAACGAGGAAATTTGTAGCTTAGTACCAGTGTGAAAATTTTGTCAATTTTAAAGCTAATAACAGAACATAGCTGCAGTTTCTAATGTTCCAAAAAATAAACAGAACTGCATTTTTGGAAATAAAATAACTTTTGCTGTTTTTAAACATTTTGACAACTGGACAGCACAGTCACATTAATTCTTAAATCGTTTATACTATGCAGCCCTATTTGTCTTCTTAATTGTGGTTGTAATGGATAATTGAAAATTACCTGTTGTGCAAAATAATATAAATATAAATTCATAATTTAGTGCATTGGTCAATATTTCCATAATTTATGTTTGGTTGTTAGAACACAAAGTGGGTTGGATTAAAGTTCAGAAAGAAAACAGCTGTCAGGTGACCTATATACAAAGAATTTATCACTCAAAAATACATAGTATTGTAAAAAAAAAAAACATTATACTATGCTAATAGTGCAAGTGTTATGATGTTACTGACTCAAAAAATTTAGCGCATTATTAGCAAGTTAATACACTGGCTTTAAATGACTAAAATTATCACACTGTTACCTGTGGGTCATATTTAATTTAACTTTTTATGTGCTTTTGATTCTTTTACATATATCATAAGATTTATGCCATTTGCTTCAGAGCAAATGTTGTCTTCATCTTATCAATGCAGAGAACAATTGGATAACTACAATAGAAGAACAGGAGGAGGACAACAGGAGAGAACTTATTGGAGTTGAGTCTGTTGACACCATTGATAGAAATTAACCCCGAAGTGCAACAAGTGCAACGTGCTGGAAAGATTTACTTAACCCAGCGTATGAGAGCTTAAACCATTAGAGCTTAAACCATATTATTCTTACCTGTTTCCATACCAGGGATACGAGTGGTGTTAAACATTCTCTCCATCTGAGTGGAACACATCGGAACGGTCCCTAAAGCCCTCAGCTGAGAAGAGAAGGGACTAGGATGTCAGCACCATTCATTAATTCACAAGGTTCAAAATAGAGAAACCATACTAGGAGGATGTTAATCTGGTTGTGTAATTAAAACACTTAAAACAAGATTTTTATTGATGCCACTTACTTTTTCTTTGGTATAATTTGAAAATGAAAATATATTTCTATATTTATAAAATAAAAACATGGGACAAGTGTACTCATGTAGACCTCAAGCTAAATTGACGTGTAGTGTAAAAAATGTGCAAAATATGATTACTGTTCCCAGTCAGTTATGTGTAAAACTTTAAATAAGGAAAACAGTGAAATTTGTGACAAAGAAAATCCAGGTAGATAATGAAGAACATAAAAGTGTCACAACAGAAAACTTAGTAGATAAATGCAAAAAATAAAAAACAAATTAACTTTAACAGAATTTCATGTTTATGGCCAAAATGGGCTAAAGGGAAATGGATTTTAAGTGCCAAAAACCCGAGCAAAGCTGAACAAAAGAAAACAAGATCTCTCTGGGCTGCAGTTTGTGGAATGACAGAACATTCTCCAGGCGCAATGTTTCCACAATTTTTGGTTTGTATGTTTTAAAAAATAGGCATGGTTTGTAAAACGGGCAGATTACCGGTGCAAGTTCACCACGCTCCAGCTTGCGCCTGTACTGCAGCATGGCATGAACTATGTTTCCTGCCCGGGCAGCCTGACGGTGTGTTGGGGTCACATACAAAAGGTCCTTCAAACAAAAACATGAAACCATCAGTTGGAGACATCAGAGGTCAGATCACAAAATAGATGCTATTTTCCTTCAAACTTTATTA
Source organism: Girardinus metallicus (assembly GCA_903067095.1). NCBI lineage: Eukaryota > Metazoa > Chordata > Actinopteri > Cyprinodontiformes > Poeciliidae > Girardinus > Girardinus metallicus. The sequence goes on from CAEGAE010026412.1 coordinate 21,852, forward strand.
ATGTCCAAAATGTTTAACTGTGTTTGTGTAAAAGCCTCAATTTGTTGAAAACATTCATGGCTAATAGTCCCTTCTAAACAAGTAAACATAATTGTATTTCATCTTACCATGATGTAAAAGTTGCTGTTGACCATTATAGGACTTCTGCTCCTTAAGTAGATGTATTCCTCCCACCAGTCACTTACCTTTAGATTTTAGGGCATTATCAATACAAAATATCCGTAAACAAATTCAGTGAACTTGGAATTTAATTTCAAAATATGTGAAGACCACTCACATAATTTGTTGCCCACCAGGATTTTAGCACCAGGTACCTTTGGAGCTGAGACGCCTCATTTTCTTTAAAGTTATGTGCCAAAACTTCCATTTGTTTGTATTGTTTATCGTCCAGCAGAGGGCGCACTGACTCAAGATACTGTGGGAAAGATGTATAGAATGAAGTCGAGAATGAAGCATTATGTAACGACACAAAAATCCTGGAGGGGTTTTCAGGCTACATCTCCTGCCATACCGGCAAGGCAAATTTCCATCTCTCACTACTTAAACTAATGCAACACAAACAGTGCATGGGGACATTGTGTCTAAAATTTGCATTTGTAGTTTGAAGGGAACAATTAGCAAATGTTTCAAAATCAGGATTATTTATTTTCTTAACCATACAGTGAGAAACGATAGGGTTAGGTTCCTGTGGAGCTTCCAGATCCAGAGTGGTAAACAGGTGATTGTTAAACAAAAGGACATTGTAACATTGTAGTGGTGGACAAAGACATTTTTTATCGTAATCCACTTGTGTTATATGTGTGTCTTCTACAAACCTTCTCAATGGTGTCATTCAGTCGAGGGACGGGGAGTCGGGGTAAGGCAGCCTGGAAGCTGTAGAGCAGGGGCCTTCGTCCAGAGAGCATCTTTACCAGGCTCTGGGTGGTAAACGATAATGCTGAATGAATGAAAACTAATTAATCCGACGCATATACTTTATTCCTATACTCCTCTGACAGGTTTCTTAGATATAATTTTACCCCGAATGGGCCAAGGTGACACAAATAGTGAAAGAAAGACTCAGATTGTGTAAGTGAAATTCACTGACGAAAATCCTGAATGCCAAAGGTTTATAGGGGAGGTATCCCCTAAAAAGCAAAAGAGAGACTTTTATTGATTCAATGCTTCAATTGTTGATTGTGTGTCCTATGACTTTGTATTTTTTGTGTTTTTATGATGTAAAGCAACTTCCTTATTGCTGATGTATACAAATAAACTTGACTTGACTTGAAGCAAACCCACCAGCCACACTTTTGTAGATGTCCTCATCTTTCCATGGGATTCAAAAATCCATCCATGGTAGGAAAGAAGTTTCTTTAGAGTGAATCGTATGATGTGGATGAAGAACAGCCATACTGCTGTGGCAAACAAGATGGCGCTCAGAACTGCTCTGGCCTGTACTGACAAACAGTCTCTGCTCAGAAAAGAGAAAAACCTGTCAGTATGGCAGCAGCTACAAGCGAAATGTAAAGATTGACAAGTTTGGAGCAACTGACACAATGATCTGCTATACACACACAAAATTAATATTTCCAAACAGCAATGAATGAGTTAAACATTTTATGTGTGTATGTTACTGACTTGTAAGGCAGGTTTTCCTTGATGGTATCTATTATTCCTAGAGGGGGATCTGTGCCAGTGTACAAAGACATCATCATGGCAATCACAACTATCAACCAACTGGACGGACTGGCTGGGTAAACTTCAGTCAGTATTCCATTCTGCATAAAAAGCAAATAATTTAAAATATTTTCTATTTTTACCTATATTCAATAAGAAAAATGGCCATTAGTGATTTTAAACACTAAAGTTAATCAGTTATTACAAACTTTTTGACTGAATGAAATGTTTTAAACATAGACACATATGCTGAAATTGTGTTTCTACCTTCAACTGAATGGCTTTCTTCTTCCAGGCAGTGAGTGAAGACAGGTAGATGTTTTTGATGACCTCCTTACTCAGCTTCAGGTCCACACCGTCCGGGCGCACAGTGAACTCGAAGCCCACTGCCTGATGGGCCTCAGCCATTTCCCTAAATCACTAACATGGGTAGTTTAAGCATGGCATTAGCATTGTAATAAAAGCAAATGTTTTACAGTTATATAGGCACCACACTAGAAATAATGAAGAACCTTGTCTCATTTGATTGAAATGTCATATTATCTTTCTAAGGTTAAATGTTACACTATACAATGTTTTCTTTCGCCTTAGCAACTGTTTCAGCTAATTTGAAAAGAAATTGTTGTTATGGAGACCAAGCTAAAGATGACATTCTGTGCTGCAGTTCTTCAACAGTGAGCTTTGGGGACATAAACAATTTTATAAATTTTTCTTTACCTCTCTGACACAGCTCCAGTTGTTTTAAACTTTCAAATTGTTGCTTTATATATATCTATCCATAGATATAGATCTATATATCTATATCTATAGATAGATAGATATAGATATATATTTATTTATTTTCACTTAAATGGCAAGTTCTCTTGTCTATATCCTATTTTCAACTGCGTTTCTGTCATGTTATAAAGAAATCAAGGGAAAACAAGAATTCATGGATTAAATTTAAAAAAAATGTTTAAGAAACTTTAAAAAGGCTTAACTTATTTAATAGTAATTGATATTGGCATTACTAAGTGTGATTAATCAGTCTAATTTTGTTATACTATTTTTTAAGGTGGGATTTTTTTCCATGATTAATACATGAACTCAACACAAAGGATATCTTTACCTTTTACTTCTTGGGTAAAAGGTATCTGAACTGCACCACCTTTTACTTGTGGTGCTAGTAACTGTGTAGTGTGTTGAATATAAAGGGAATTTTTTTACCACCTTTTTACGCTTCTTCAAATTCACATTTTCCACTTACTCAACAAGTTATGGTTCTTTTAATGTTCTGTTTTGTGGAAATAAAAAATACAAAAAAACTGGCTTGGCACTTGTGCAGTTAAACAAGCAAAGTTTGAAAAGTGGGAGGAGGTGCAGTGCAAATGTCTGCATTAATAAAATAGATAAATACATAGTAAAGTTAAAACGACTGACTAAATGTCAGGTGCTTCAGTAGTCTTAAACAGAAATATTTGGACTTCCAAAATCCTTGCAAATTGTGTTTTAGTGGCAGGTCTGGTATGGCTTTTTCCATGTCACATGACCAAACTATCCCCAACTGGGACAAAGTTCAACGGCCAGATATAGTGGTACATCAGCAGAGCATGTGCAGAATGACTCAGATAGGAATGGAAATATAAACACAGAGTAGAACCAACAAGGGACGGCAAAAATGCCCAGATTCCCTGCTAATTTTAAGTTCCTCTCATTGAAGCAAGTTGCACAAGTCATTAGTTTAATACAAACTGTAAAAATATTTGTATTTTACTTTGTCATTTCAGTTTTCCACCAGCTTGTAAGAGATTTTTCACTTAGAAAACAAGCAATGCACCTAAACATGTCAGCACTTTGTCAGTTTCATAAAACTTGAAATTTGTGTCCTAGTTGTCAGAATAAAAGAATCATAAAGATCAGGAGCACACTTTACCTTTTGTGAGACCAGGCAGATGGTTACACACACAGGTGAAAGGAAAGCCGGCAATCGGTGACTTTGGTCTGCAGCACAGAGCCAGTGGGTTTCTTCTGTACTGAAGCTTGTGTGTTCTGTGTCCTTGAGGTGGCTTTACTCAGGTAGTGAACATAGTCACTGCTTCCTGTGCTTCTCCCTGTCCTCTCTCACCCACAACATGCCTCTCTTTGTAACCAGACACCAAACATAGACAGCGCCTGACCTGGTGTTCTCTGAGCTCCCTGCTATGTAACTGAATGTGATCCTTGTGACATTTCGCCTAATTTACCAATAAAAGATTATTTGACTCAGCAAAGTTATTAATTTGGATATTACAGACATTGTCAAGCATGGGGTCTGGTTGACATTAAATTTACAATAATTTTGGTAACAACCCATTTAAGGTTATGCATAATGAAGTGGAATGAACATGCTTAGTGAAATGTATTACTTAGCAGAGGAACTTTTTTGGTAATGACATCTATGAAATCTCTAATGAAGTGTGATTTTTAGCCATTTTTCAGGACAAACTGTCTTCAAATCTTGAAGATTCTGGGGATCATTTCTATTTTCTGCACTTTTGACTTATTTCTGTATGTTTTCATTTGAATTCTAGTCAGACGATTGATTGGATAACTCCGTTTATTAATTTTTTGTCTCCCCTAATGGAGGTCCTTCATAAAATCTTGGCCAGTGTGGTTGGAGATCACATTGGCCATGAAACCACATTATGCTGATTTCAGAGGCACGGTTTTAAAAGATATTTAACAGGGCTTAGACATCTTTGCTAAATAGGAAAGAAAGGTGCTTGAAATTAGTTTTAGCCCACCGTCTTGATTCAGAGAATTTTTACTGTTCCAAATACAAATATGAGCTGAAACACTGGGAAAAACAAAATACAGATATCAGTACATTGTGACATATTGATATTAATACAAGAAAAGGAAAATATTTTGATCTTAGTATGTCAGAAAGCAAGCAGTTGACTACTGGTTGCCTTTAATGGACAGTTCACCAACACTATATAATGTTACTGAGTGGAGATGCTTTAGAAATAGCGTAGTTACCCTAGCATTACAAACTGCATTCTGAAAAAAAAAACCTTCCCAGTCTGTGGGATAATGGTATCAGCATTATAAGATCAGGTGGATAATATTCTCAGACTAATATTCTGAGAATATTAGTCCTTAAAACAACTGGCCAGGATTTTGAGTTCTGGGACCTTTGTTGCATCTCTCCCCTCCTTTCTGCTAATTTTCTGCCTAAAAATTGCAAATAAAGGCCGCTAATACTACAAAAACCTTTAAAATTCACCAAGAAACATTGAGTGCCAAGGTGATTTTGAAATAAAAAAAATTATAAAATATTTAAATAATTTAAAATTACCTTTTCATTCCTCTATAAACAAAGGTATGTTAACCAGTGAGCTATAACATTAAAAGTAAAGGTAAAAGATAGCCTCATAACGCATGGGGACATGTAAAGGCGGGAGTCTCCTGATGGTTAGGGTTGAGAAATCCAGCCTCACAACAGTGTTGTGGTCAATACTGGACATCAGAAGCTGGTCACCTACAAGTGTCCCCTGTCCAGCATATGACACTCTTTCTGTGTGGTGGATCTGAAGGCAAGGAGAATAACATATCAAAAATATCTTGAATGGAAGTATATCTCTGCTTAGCTGACTCTCTTCAAGAAATTAGATCAGTCCTAAGAATCTTTACCTTCCCCCATTTTTTTGATTTTACATGGAATGATGTCACCACATTGCTTGAGTTGTTCCCACCAATCACAAGCAGCTTGTCAGCAGCGCCCAGGAAGTATAAAGTAGGAAGGTCTACATCAGCTCTTGTCAAGGTGGGAAGCAGTTCAGACCATGAGTCTAGGAGAAAAAGGCAGTACAAATGTCAGACGACTCATTTGAACTGTGGATGTGTACCATGCATAAACAATGGGATTTTGCAAACAACAACATACAGATATTATACTTGTCCAGATATAAGAGGACAAGTATAATATAGAAAAGTTTTGGTTTTACTTAATGCACCTTGCTTTGTGTTGTACTGCAACAGTAATTTCTCTCCTGTCCTCTGAATGCTTCCCAGCACATAGATACACTCTCCAAGGCTGGTAGTGAGGGGGACATCATGGGATAACGACATGGTGAACTGGAAGTCAGTGAGTGGTAATGGGGATACAAACCTAAGGCAGAAATTATGCACACAAATCATGGACATAATCTGAAGACATTTAGTCAGTATCTGATTCTGTACGTGTAATACCCTCAGCCTGTGTGGACAGAAAATCAGCATTAAATTCAAAACTATACACTAAATGTCTGTCTTAAAAGTCTTGTGAAATTATCTGTCATATGTGGCAGTGATAACAATGATGAAAGTGAGCTTGTGTCTGGGCTATCACACATCCCTTCTAGCTGTTTCATAAGAATCCAAACCTCCATGTATCCTCCCATGGATCGTATCGCTCCACTGCTGTGTACAGAGCTGTACTGGAGTCTGGAGTCACCAGAGAATACAAATACCAGCCTCCAAACGCGTAAATAAAGCCTTCACAAGCCACTGCACTGAAGTGCCTTCTGTGCTGTAAAACAGAAATTGAGATAATTGGTTTAATTATAAAAATAAAGAAACAAACATTAACTTTGGACAAAATAACCAGTTATGTTATTGAGCTCAAGGCCTTTTATACCTTTATCAGAGGTGATGTAGCCACCCATGAATTGTTAAAGGGATTATACCTAAAGGAAGCCATAGTGAACTCCCAGCCTCTCTTCCTGCGCTGCCTGTAGCCTCCTATGACATACAGGTAGTTATACAGTACTACTACAGTAAAACACCACTTATCAGCCCTGAAGGGAAGCTCTGTGACTGAGTGCCAGTCCTCACTGTCCTCTGAAAATTTCATGGTGAAAATGTTCCGGGCACGTTCTGTCTCCGGGTCGTTCCAGGAAGTCAGGTTTTCTTTCCTGAGGCTGCATAGGCACAGTTCTCCTTTTGCTCTCAGGTTGATTACTTCCTCCCTCTCCTCATCGCGCAGACACCTGATATATGATTCTGTCTCAGTTATTTCAGAGGTTTTAGTAAAGCAGTGGATTATAACTTTACATACCTTATCACGTGTTGCAGCTCCAGAAGGTTCCGGCTCAAATAAACGAACACTGTGTTTTTCAGCTCTAGACAAAAAATTTCCTGAGCAAGGCTCAAGTATGATAAGCAGTTAGATGGACTGAGTTCATGTGCCAGGGCTAACAGGCACCTTGAGACGAAGGCTTCAGCCACAAGATAGCTGCCCACCTGAGGAGCGGAAAAGACGAGACAGTGACTGGATTTAGCTTTACACAACCTGATATTGACCAAGAAGGCTTGATATTTGACTGGATACCTGAATGTGTACTCCCAGCTCTTCTTGGGGAACATTAAAATCATGATTGAAGCAGAACTCAAGGAGATTGTAGAAAATGGAGGAGGACACGTGATCCAGATGAATGTGTCTCTCTGAGGTTTCTCTCATGCAGGACTGGGACAAAGCTCTGAAGTATTCGCTGCACTCTGAAAGCTTTCGGAGGTCCACCTTTGTGAAATTAATGATTAAGCTGGATTTGTATTAACTACGACAGTTTGGAAACTTATAAACTTATATGTACTCACATGAAAGGCATGTGTGCTAGTTTGGATTGTAACATTGGCTCCATTTTTGTCTCCTAGGTGATATGTGCGGAGGGCCTCATTGGTTTCCCACTCTGAGTCTGCTTGATATAATCTTCTAGGAGGGTTTTGGGTGGATGCTATCCAGTTGTTTACAACTGAATTAGCACCCAACAGCCTTTTAATTCCTCGTTTCAACCATAAGATCAAGCATTCGATGAGCATTATGAAACACTTTCTGATTGCATTAATCATACTGAGAGTGTTCCATTCATCTGAAGTTTAGGAAAAGTTTGATTCAGTGATCAAATGCAGCTTAAAACAAATCTTTCAAGCATCCAGAACTATTAACTCAGTTTTGCACGTCCAAGAAAACTACAGTCCAATGGGAAGGGAAAACACAATGCATGGTGGTCGTCAGCTTGATTTCTCCCAAAGAGAACACCAAAGTCATTAAAGTATTAAAGAGCATATACACGAACAGAATAAACACAGATGCAAAAAATCCTCTGGAGCAAATCTCCTCATTCTTTACTGGATCAAAATGTTACCGGAGAGTCCCTCGATCCTTGAGCAGAGCGGTCCATTTTGGCTGGTCTATTCTTAGATCTTGTAGGTGGAGCAAGTGTCAGCTCAGTGGGATTAAATGAGGGATCCAGACTGCTCTCATGTCATCACTGAGGTCTCAAAATACTGGTACCTTTCAAAACATAAGAAATTTTACAAATTCATTTAAAGAGTAAAGCCTGTATATGCGCTAATATACATTCCAGCACTTCATATTTATATTAGTTAATTTATATAAAAAATTATAGCTTGCAACTAATAAAACAAAAAATTTATTTTTTTCTCAATGCTTTAATATTTCATAAGAACAAAACAAAGTGTAATATAAAAATGTTTTGTTATTACTACAAGACTGCAGAAAATTGTTGACAGTTACAGTATAGGAGACAGTAAGGTTGGGCCATAATAGGTCATTAGTAGAGCAATTGACAGCTTTATTTAATCTGTTTAGTGGAAAAGATGCATAAGGAGTATGGTTTAACTGCGCCTTGATACATCTGTAAGGCAAAGCATACTTAAGAGCTTTGAAAGCATATGGTGTGGACTGCAGCTGATCCAAGTGTTTCATAATGTCCCACTTGTATCCAGGACTGTGTTTCATAAAAGAGATAGAATTTTATTTTCTAGCAGGACTGCAAGGATGGAGATGAAAAACAGCAGAGCTGACAATGCAAACAAGTCGAACCACCAGCGCTTTCTTAATGTCTCACTACGGCAATAGCTTAATCGTCTCTGTGACAGATAGTATAAATGCAGTTGATCAAGCAAAAAGTCATGACAAAGTATTGAGTGTGCATACGCTAAAATATATTAACATAATTTTCACCAGGACCACATTTATGCATAAATAAAAAGAAAAAGTCTTGTTTATGTAATATTCAAATTTTCTAAGAGCCTGAATTTACATTAGCTGTATGCTATAATTAGTAACAGCAGCAAACAAATTCTATGTAATGAAACTATATACCAGTTTCAATTTAATCAAATTATTAAAATAAATGATATTCTAATTTGGAAAACTTGATCTGTACTTTGCAATTTAATGCAAGATTGCTGTCATGGTGATTAAGAAACAAAACTCAGACAAGCAGCCATTTGGATTCCAAGATCAAGTTTAATAAGTTTAGGATTTTTCTTGTTCGTGGGGGAAAAAAACAAAACAAAACAAAACATCCAAACATATGCAAGTAGTTACAGAATAATACAGTAACAGAAAATGGTTTTTGATTAAAAAATGGAGACCCTTTTTTACAAAAATTAGATCACATTAAATATGTTCAAGCATCTAGGTAGTTTAAATAAATAACATCTTTGTAGAGACAATATAAACAAAGTCTCTAGACAAGGGAAAAACCATCTTTTACAATCAAATAATATACAACCTTAAAATTTCAGTGCTTGTTGTACAATTAACTAATCATTACAGTCATGAACACAAGAAAAAGCATGAATATTGTACATGAGCAGACAGAAAGGGTAAACTGGTGAAGCAGAAGCAATCAGTTAGTAACTGGTAAAAGTATTGGGGCAAAAAAAAAAAAAAAAAAAAAAGCATTTAATAAACCTTACAATTACTTTTATGGTTGCATGAACAGTATCATTGACTACTGTGATACTGTAATCTGAGTATGATTTAAATTTTATGCAGTTCTGAAGAATATCTGGAGAAAAATAAAATAAATTTTTAAAAAAGGTAACATATGGAGCATGTAAGTCTCAAGGAAATCAGTTTTGATATAAAGGGATGGAATTAATTACATTCACTATTAGAAGTATATACATCCTAATGTGGACTGAACATCAAAACAACTGAAGTAGAATTCCAAAAAAAAAATTAAAAAACAACATTAATGGATCACAAACAAGTGTTCTAATCTAAAAAAAAACTCTGTAGTTTGGACTCATTTACCAAAATGATGAAGTTTACAGTCCAATGTAAAGACAATAATTCTCTGGCAAGACAAAAGATTAAACATGCTTGAATGTCACAAAGTGGTCCAAAACTGGTTAACTTAGAGTTAAATAGCCAAAAATATACTGAGTGGTTATCAACTCATAACTCTTCATATAAAAGTGTTAAACAAGTTGAATGTGTCCATTTTCCCAAAACGTCTTTTTACACTCACAAATTATAATCAGACAAATAAAAGATGGCATATAAAATCCTTGCATAGGCATTAGCAGAGCTGAAGTGGTAAACACAGAAAAAGACAGTACATTCTGATTTCCAGGAGGAATTTAGGAGAAGAGCTTTTTCTGCTTGAAGTAGGCGTCAAAACGGCTCTGAGCATAATCCTGCAAAAAAAAGACATTGGCAAAACTGTTATTAAAATGTAAAAGACAAAAAAAAAGTAAATGTATGAGTGGAACTTCAAAAAAGTAACCACACGCAATGGAAATTTTTGAATTTTTGTTGTCAATGGAGAAAGAAAACACTAATCCTTTTTATATCTTTCTGTAAAGACTTTAATTCAAATGATAAAGATAAATCAAATGAAAGAAAAATCACTCAATCTCAAAAATAAGAATATGCTTTTGAGTACAGGTGGCATCTGCTTTATATAAATACTTCAAATATCTTCAATAAAAGATGGTAACTGACTGATATAACAATTTTCATATGATTCATCCAGTTGATCTTCTTAGTTAAAGTTGTGTCAACATTCTAGATGCAGCTTATTTTCAGGAAATAAGCTGCATCTACACACACAAAAATTTATGAAAATGTGGATTAGAAAACAAACAAAAAAAATTCTATATGAAAAAGTCTAAATATTTTTTCACTGTTTCTTGTCCTGCACTTGCAATTTCAAAGTACGGATTCCAATCATTCTGAAATATTTACAAAAATTAAAAACATGAAGTTAAATAAAGTATACGTAATGCGCAATTATGCACACTGTGGCTACAATATGAATAGCATCTGCTGGTAGAGATTTAAGCAAATTATTACACTTAAATACCTATCAGTAAATGCTGCATATTACCTTGTTATTTAAAATATTTGAATCATCAAGAATCACAATGGTCGTTAATTTAAATGAAAAAAAGCTAACCTAACTTTTCTTTCAACAAAATTAATTTGCAATTAGATTCTTGATTGCTCAAATATTTCTGAAAAAAAGTTAAAAACTGAAATCATTGTTTAAAAAGATAGCTAAAGTAAATTAAGTTCATGTGCTGAAAAACCAAAACAAACCCTTACCATATATCCAAACTCAATCTTGGATAACTTGGCCTGAATGATGGACCACAGTCCCCAGAGGAAATGTGATGCTAATGCATATCTACAATAAATTATATAAAAAAAAAGAAAAAAAAAAAAGAAAAACACAGGTTTAGCAGTGTGCAGACTCTTCAGAAACTTGAATAAAAGAATATCCTTGCTGCAGCGAAGCATTTCTAAAAGGTTCACCTGTTTGCTTCAATTATCATATCCTCTTCAATTTTTGTCTGATCCAGGTCACTCTTAGTGTGTCGATTTTGCTCAGCCAAATAACTTCTGATGAAGTGAAGCTGAAAGGATAGTAACAAAGTTTTGGTTTTGCATGTTAAAAAAATCTACCAGAAATTATTCATAGTTAGCACATTGACTGAATTTTACTGAAATGCTGCCTCCATTTATGTGAATCTCTTATGTACTCTATTCAATTACCATTTTTACCGCTAGATGTCACTACACAATAAGCACAGCATCTACTGGGGAGTAACCTTATAGGGTGAATTTAAATGTGTAGAGTGTTGCACATCCTCTGAGTTTAAAATTACCTATTGCAGTGATCAGTGATTAAAGAAAAAAGTTAATTTGCTTTAGAGTCAAATTGTTGCTGAAAACTTAGGAAGTAAAAACAATAAAGTTTTGAAGCTCAAATTCAAATAGAAAAATAGTTTATTGATCCCAAAAGGAAATTTAATAGTTTAAAAGAGAAATTAAATTAAGTTACATAACTGTTTGGTCATATCCACTTGAAAATTTTGAGAGAAAAAAAAACAGAAAATTTGAAACATCATCTGTGATTTTGTGATTGAGGTGAAAAATATATTGACAGATATTTTTTTTTTTTTTTTTTTTTATATCACTCACCACTAAGTTAAACCGTGTTTTACAGTCATTAGTAAACAGGACATCACCAGACATCATCTCTAATTTACCTGGTAAATTAACCATGATTTTGACTGACCTGTTGCTCTCTGGTCGGATAGTTCTCAGGTGTAACTTTGTAAAACGGCCACTCATTCCACGTGTAATCATACGTCCACTCGCAGAAATGGTTCCCAAAGTCAAAACCCCTTCAGAAAAGGAAGATTATCGGGTTAGCACTGTTACATACGAGTCCAAATTACACATTTCTAAACAAAAGAGCTTCTTTAGAGGTTACTCGTCCCAAGTCTTGTGTTTCCAATGAATTTAGAATCGAAGTGCTCGTTTTACCTGTAATTGTAACTGCTATATTCAAAATCAATAAGCATCAGTTTTTCTGTCTTTGTGTGGTCCCTGTCCTCCAGGATAAGGATGTTTCCTGAAATAGTCAAACAAGAAGAAAACAATCAATATACACAGTTCAAGAAAACACTTTCTGCTTTAGCTGACATCAGGTTTAATATTAATATTGCAATCAGGCTTGAAAGTGTGGCTGGAGAAAAAACATTAATGTCTGGAAAACTTCCACAGAGAGAATAGATAAGTTTTTACCTTCTTGGACATCATTATGACAAAACACCACTGGTGATGGAGTCGCTGCCAGCAAAGAACTGTTAATGAAACAGCCACAGAACCAGAAAAGACAATAAACACATCAAACGGGAAAAGAGCACAGTAAAGGCATCAGTGTTGCATATGCAGATACTGACACAAAATTAAACTCAAATATTTAGAAAATGGACCCAAAGAAAATGTTATTAACAAGGAATTGGCACTAATGTCGATATTGGCCCAATATTAGCAATTTTTTAACATATCAGTATAGATGCAATAAGAAAAATTAGGCCAATATTAAGAACCAGTATTTATTTTGTTTCTGGAGCGGGAGGAGGAGAGCTTGGTCATGTGACAGCGATGCAGCGCAGGATTGTGGGGCGATTAACTGAAGCAGAGAAACGATGGAGAAGTCAGAAATGTGGTCGTTTTCTAGGTGTTAAAAGCATAGTGAAATATATATTCGTAAGTATCTGTGTCAGTCATTTTGGCTCACATTCTCGTATCATTTATGCTTTGATGCTGTAAAAGAAAAAAAAAAACAAAAACAAAACACTTTTGAAGTGGAAAGTGCATTACTTGTATATTTTTTCTCTAGTTCTTTATCAAACATGTTATAAAGTCTGATGTACTTTTGCTTAAAGTTGCATAATTCACGGCATTGACTTGAAAAATAAAAGCCAATACTAAAATACTATGAACAACACAAAGAAAAGAGACAGGAAAAACAAAACATCCCCTAAAGTTTTCTGTGCAAGTGTCAAAAGACTTATGAAATAAATCCACCTGAGATAAGATTAGGAACAGCTGACAGAGCAGATTTAAATAGGTTACAATAAATCTAGTACTAATCCTGCTTCAAAGGAAGACGCATAGATATCTACAAGATAGCATCTGTTTTCACATCAACACAGATAAACAATGGCCTGATCCTCCTTTGGTTTGGACTTTCGAACTACGAGGAGAAATCAGACGTGAAGTCGTGGAAACATTGGGACAAAGGTCTTTAACAGATCTGAGAACAAACAACAACATTTAGACTTGTGTTTTCCGCAGAAAGAAGTATTAGTGTAGAGCCTTCCTCCCACCAGCTGTTACTTTATTTCCAGCAAGCCAACTATATACATCTCTACTGTGACTTGAAGTTTTTTCAGTTTCTTGTAAATATTTTGTTGCCGTTTCTCATACAAAATATACACTCATATTGTACATTTGTTTTAAATTATCCTACTCCCCAACATTTCTTTCAATCTGAACATGATTTTTTATAATACATAGCTTTTTTGTTGTAAATTTTCCCTTATTGTAAAGTTTTTTGTCTTGCTTTCTGTTTTTATATTTCCATCTTGGTGTGAATCTGCTTGCTTCAGTTGATCTATCACTGCCACTGCAACACCTGAGTTTTCCCATTGGGAGATAATAAAAGTAATTTCTATTTCTAATAACGAAGTAACTTTAACTATCAAATCTTTAATTTCTGTGCGGTAAATGTCAGGTGCACCTCATTCATCTTAAACAAGCTCAAGCTTCTGATGCGTCCACACACAGGTGGTGAGAGGGAAGTGAACATATCAATCTTTCACTACTGAAGGAATCAGTTTGCATTACTGACAGATGTGAGGAATTGTGAAGGAGAAACAAGTCACTGTACCCCTAACTCTCCAATACAAATGTGAATGAATTAATAATAACCAGAAGTATAAAGATACATGCATATATAGTCTGCATCCCAACTGAAATGTAGGGATGGATGATACTGTATTGTTATGTCACATCAAGTGAAAAAAAAGGAAACATTAGTCATCAAAAGATTGGAATCAGTCAATGTACTCTTGATTGGTGGTCCAATTCTACATTTTATTAAACTTAAAGTCAGATAAACTCAAATACCTTGATACATAAATGGTGATAATCTTGTAATTTCTTCTTTTTATGGTTGATTTAAAACTCCAACATCTATCAAAAACCTGCAGAATGATCATGCTTGTCGACAAGAAGTGAATCCTGCTAGTTAGTAACGATACAATCTGCTGGATTTCCTTGGGTAGAAAACTTCAACCAATATGAATAATGAACTTAATGTACAGCTTGATAACTAGAATGAACTGTCTGTAAGATTGGACTGGATTGAAATTACATTTCTAAGATGATATTTCTAAGTGCCATGAGATTATGTATTGTGAATAGGTGCTATGTAAATCATCTTAATTGAAATTAATTACTTTTGCAATTGGAACTTTCTTCCCTGCTTTTGGCTCATGAGTGTAAGTCGATGCCACATTTGTTTGAAAATAGGATAAGAAGCAATTATTTTTGCTCTGTTTAGCTGTGCTACCTTCCATAACAAATGAAGTAGCCTATTTGATAAAGGGTAAGCTTTACTTAAAGAGCATTACATGTGTCTGTCAGTCTGTATGCAGGGACAATGTTCTTTAGTAAAAATGATTGAATGAGTTTTATAAGAATCTATATTGTCTTAAAAGTACATGCCGCAAAATATTTTGCAAAAACTTTAAGATAATCCCATTTGGCCAGACTCACCGGAGACTCTTGAGCTCAGCAGGTAGATCAAACTGCATCAGTTTATTGTACTTTTTCACATGTGTTTCACGCACAAAATGAATCTTCATCACTTCATCCATGTATCTTGAAAAACAGCAGAGAGGACAACAAATCCATGTAAATATAATACATTAACTGTCCAGAAAGAAAGTGGGGCTGTGTCTTGTTCTTACTTGTCAATGGTCCCGAACAGCCACTTGGGCTCTTTGTTAAAGGGCATAACCATGCCATGAAAGCGTGCCAGTTTGGTGGCAATCTCAGATGAAATGACCGGGTTGGAGAGCTGTTCTGTGAGCATGCGGGTGTTCTAGGAAAAAGACAGAGAGACTTAGAAAATAACTAACAATCAAACAGATATCGTCCAGAGTATCAAAAAAAGCAAGTGGACTAAAAATGTTGCGTACCGATAAGTATTGCTCCAAGCGTCCCTCTGGAAAGATACCATAAAGCTTTGGCCCCAAAGTTCGCTCTGCCAAAATGGCAAACATCACACTTTCCAGTACCAGAGAATCCACACCCTGAGTGGAAAAAAAAATAGTGATTAGGATACGTTTGTTTTATTCTTACAAAGCAGAAACAAGTACAATAACAAATATTAGCAGTGAGGCAGACTCATGGCCAAACAAAGATTCTTGATGACCTCTACTAAGCCTACCAACCTGCAAGATGGCACCGTAAACTCTCAGCAGCACCTGCCGGGGTTCTTCCCCCAAACATGGAACATGGTCAGGCAAGCTACACAGGTACAGTAGATTACTCAGTCCACCACTAAGAAAACAAAGACAATATTTACATTAGAGGTTACATAATTTGCTGCACATAATGTTCATAAAGACTGTCAAAAGTCTGCCTGACAAAAACGCTTCCTGATATGTTGAATATGGCTTTCTCCCCAGGGCGGAGCATGCTGTGGAAACGCAACAAGGACAAATTAAAAAAAGAAGCTAAACTCCTCTGGAGCCCGGGCTAGTTACAGACTAACATATTTTGGAGTGCGAATGAAAGAAATTCTATAAAACCCTGTCCTGATGCATGATTTCTCCCTGCAACTGATATCTTTTTCCCAACAAGTTATATTCTCTCTTAGTGACGGGAAGTTTGGCTTTTTCCAGAAAGCCAGTTCTTTTAGATGCTTTTGAGCATGACCCATCACTAATCTCTCTTACCTGAAAGGAAGACCCTGCATCACTGTCCCTGCTGCAGGCCTCTGGTCTGTCTCCTCCCTGACCTTTCTTTCTCTACTGTGGCAATAAAGATTTCTTTTAAACTTGTGGAAACAATAGTGAGCACAACGTCTGTACAGAAACGAGAGAGGACTGAGTTTATTCCTAGGAATAACTAACCAGCAGGGGATGTAACCTAGGTAACATTAGTATTCTCGTTAACTAGAATACTAATGCTAGTTCAACAAACTGATTAGCTATCATGGCAAGTTAGCATGGATTAACTAGTCATAAATTTGCCAACACTGTCTACATTGAACACCATTACTAAACTTAAACAATGTGTTTGGAAAAAAAACTGTGCAAAGGCTTTTGCCTTTTGTTGGCTCTGTCTGATTAGCTGACACACACTGTGCAGCTCCTCTCAGCAGCATGTTCCCTATGGCTGATTCACAGATGACACAGAGGTAGCCCCAAGCTACACTTTTTGTGTTTCTGGCTTGCTCAGCTATGGAATGGACTACTGTACAGTAATTACCCATAACATCAAAGAGACCATTTAAACTGCATCCGCAGGGCAGCACACACTCCTGCAGGGTGCCGCACCGCCATCTGGTAAGGTTAGATCCAAACCTGTATCATGTAGGCTCATTGTGCGTTCATGTTAACAAATTAAACAGTGATAGTGGCTGCAAAAAAAAAAAAAATGCAGAGGGCACAGCTACAGGAAGTGCGGGTGATGTCCCATATAACACCGCCTGTTATGCATGTCTGCACACAGTGGCCAAAATAGGGACACTGGCCCCTGTAATGGCCTTTGTAGAACCGCCCATGATGTTGGCTCGGGGACGATTGGTAGGATAGTTAAAGTCCACAAACAGGATGTTCGCACTCAAAATCCCTGTGATGTGGCTAAATTAAAACAATTTGGAAAAGAAGAGTTATTCAAAAGTTCTCCACAGCGATACAAAGAGAACAGCACCAAGTTATCGCAAACACTTGGTGGCACTTGTTATTCCTAAGGGTAGAAACCAAACCAGTTGTCTCCAATGTCCCTGTTTACTAACGCCTCAAAGGGCCACTGCAGCACTATGACACTGCTGATTGGTACAACATTGAATGTGGAAAGAAATCAAATTATAAAACAAAAATACAAAAGAAGTTAGGAATATCGCGTTCCCTTCATTTTAGTAAATATTACAAAAAAAAGCTTCTACTAATTTATCCCACCGTATACAGATAACTGTCACAGATAATAATTACCTGACAATACTAATTTGAAAATCCGCTTCTTGAACAGTTTTCCATGATCCAGACAAAAAGTCCCTGCACCACAAAAACGCTCTGCTTTTTGTATCTCGGTCGACCTCTTCGCTTCTCCCATCCCGAAAAGACTCAGCTTCTGAGTCGTCATCTACCTGAGGACTCGGGGTCCTCGGGTATCTCTCACTGACCAAAAGCGAAGTCACCACTCGCTTCCTCTCTGCCGAAGGACAGACGCCTTCCGAGGAGAGGGGGTGGCTGGAAATGTTGCCGCTGCGGAGCCCTGGTCCCGTTTTCTCAGCTCTGTCCAAGACATTCTCGCCGGAGTTACTATGGGTCGCATTTCGACCAGACTGCATCGTGAGTTTCCGGGTGAGGAGTAAATGAACACCGCCGTAAAATGTCGATCTGATGAGGCAGCGCAATGGGCTCGCTGACACACACTGTTCACCAATAAAGCTGCTCAACCGACAGAGCCAAGCATAGCTGGATGTTCTGAACCGCATGAAACGCGCTGGGCGGCCTTAAATATGATGTATTCAAATTACTTTTTATTACCCTTGCAAGAGCCGCAAGCAGCAATGTCTATAACCGAAGCCAAGTAATCAACATCCAATCACATTTCAAGGAGAATCTTGCAATTGTTCTCATTGGTTAGTGAGGTAATACGTATGTGTACGTCACTAGAAACGTTAGGTCTGTCGCTTCCTGAAGGCTTTTTGGTCAGTGTAGTCCTCTCCGACACTCGAAGTGTCCAATTTTCTCAGTCCCCCGAGAAAATTGGGCCAGGGATCCCGCTCCTGCCCAATGTTTTCAAACAGCCATGGCTTGATCCGTAAATACAGACTCAATATGTACCGCCAGTGCTTCACACGGTACGTAAAAAAACATTGGCTTTAGAAGAGACAATGGAAGGCACCTGTTTTTATCTGCACTGACTGATGAACTTACTAAAATGAAAAAAATAAAATAAAATCGCAGTTTAACCAGGTAAACAAGTGCAATGATTGTGTAATTCCGGGTGGTGGAGGAGGTACACCAACCTCAATGACCAAAGCTTCAACAGAAGTGCCAATGTATCTGCACTGGACAAACAGCTTAGAAAGAAAAATGAAAATTAAATGTGTAAGCTGAATGAAAATTCTCATTTGTGAAGGTAAGCCAGTTATTTTCAAATAGTGGATTTTGCAATTGCCAAATTCTTGAATTGTTGCCAACATGTAGTTGGCTTTTGGGCCAAGATTTGGCTTTTCATTTAAATAAAAAAAATTTTAAAAGTCATACTCGTATTGACTGTCCCTAGTAATAGCGCCAGCAACTTCATATGAAGAGGACATTCTGTTCTCATAGACTATCACACCAGGTTCATCCTGCAGCAAAATGGCAAGATTGGAAAAAAAAAAACATGAAATGAAATGACATCAGACATATATAGGGCTTTTCAGGACCCTCAAAGATACTTTACATGAAAAACACATGCACACGCTGACATGCACATATAGCACATTGAAGAGTGACATGAGCTCCAAAAATTACCATCATGACAGTGCCGGAGGCAGTCACTGGGAATTGGTAAATGGCCAAAGCTGAAGTTGTACCAACAGGAGCACAACAGGACCACCTCCAAGGAAACTAATCGATTCTGTTAATGTTGGGTAGAGTGGCATCTCTAGCCACAACTATTATGAATTGACCATCCTTGGTGCACTGAAGAGTCACTGCAAAAAACAAACAAACAAAAAAAAAACAATCGTTTGAATTTAATTGTCACAACAGAGTATCTTTTCAACATTTATTTTGAAAGAAAGAGAAAAGCACTGACCAGATTGCCATAATAGCACATGCATCCACTGAAACCTGAGGTGCCTGAGGCCTCTAAAGCTGCTGGGGTTACTGAGGCATCTGGGGCTTCTGGATACTGAGGCTGCTGAGGTCTGGGCTGTGGCTTCAGAGGAGCCCATGAGCTGCAGCCAGGTAGCCATGGATGGCAACGGCCAAAAGACAGCAGTAAATCAGCTTCATTGCAATGGACTCACAGCATAGAGTGATATGCAAATAACACAAGATGCTGTGGAAATTGTGGTAAGTCTACGCATGAATTGCATTTCTGGGGAGCGAGATCGGCCTTTATTGATAATTTCTACGACTGCCATGTTATCTGGGTGGATGAGAATATACTTTTTGGACCATTCATGACCCCAAAGGATCGCTGTAATGATGATGGGGTAAAGTTCTAAAAGTGTGGAGGATGGTGTGATCGAGTCATTCTGAAGAGACTTGAACTCTTGCAGCCACTTGTCTGCGAACCACTTGCGTCTGTAATAGCCGCTGACACCAATAGAAGGAGCTGCATCTGTGTAAAGTTGAATGTCGTCGGGGTGAGTGAGAAAGTCGTAAAAGAAAGAAATGCCGTTCCGAGGACAGAGATGAAATAGCATTAGAGGAGCTGAGAAAGATCTACTAAAGAGGGTGCAGCCACTGGTGGTAATACGTCCTGGCTCCCACGAGGGGGAGCTGTCGGTGCGCGAGGAGGACTCACTGCCGTCGACGGAATGACGTCACCGGAAATGACAGGAGGAAGTAGACACTGAAGAGAAAGCTGAAAGCCCGGGGTATTCGGATGACAGTGATGCTGTTTGTTGAGGACCTGGGGATGAAAGCAATTGGAAAAGTCTTAATTTATTGTTTGAACGGCTGAAAGGAATTCCTTTGTCTATCAAGGAGCGTTGGAAGCGAGCGACTGTCCAGGATTTCAGAAGTTGGAGTATCGAGAGGTCTGGAGAGGACCGCTGAGATGTACACGGGTTTACGTTCTGAGGCTGAGAGGCTCGGGAATGGCTTTGTGGTACGGGAGAACGATTTTGACGACTACCACTACGACGCAGTCGGCGGCCGCGGGTTGAGATGATATTGAAGGAGAGGGATGAGTTCTTCGTCCAAGAGCTCCAGCAGTTCTTGGACGAAGAACTGCTGGAGTTGAAGACTGCAGTAAAGTTAGTTTCAAGTTGGATATTCGATATTAACACTCCGCGGAGCAAGCGGCGTTTAGCTCATGGTTGATCCGATTTATGAACGCTAATGTCGGCCAGCCGTTCTCCACCGCTCCCTCCCATAGCGCTCGGTGGTTCACTTAGGGACCGTCAACAAATTTCCGAACCAAACACTTTTGACAGACAAATGTTAATAAATGCCTTTCCTTGTGACTAACTGACATATAAAGTGCTAATTCATGCTTTTACATGAGACACACTACATTTATAGAATTTTAAAGTCATCTTCAATATTTTAAACAATTTTAATATTAAATAATATGTTTTCTTCAATGGCTTCTAGTTCATGTGATATATTGACTCAAAATCATTTTGAAATTGTACTACTAATCGGGATAGATGAGGCACACTCATTTGTTTTTCATTTTAACTCATTTTTTAGCAATTTATTTAGTCCAAATTTAGCATTTTTTGTCAATAGCTTCCAGGTCATGTGACCTATTGACCCACAATAAGTGTGAAATTGATTTACTAATCAGGAGAGATGAGGCACACTCATTTGTTTTTCATTTTAACTAATGTTTTATTTTCTAGCAATTTTTCTTTATAAAAATTTAGTATTTTTGTCAATAGCTTCCAGGTCATGTGACATATGGACCCACAATCAGTGTGAAATTGTTTTACTAGTCTGTGTAAAACAATTTCACAATATATATATATATATATATGTGTGTGTGTGTGTATAATGAGAGGACGTGGGCAGCAAATTTACACCTGCACAATACAACGTGCACGTTTATGGCTCCAGCAGGTTAAATTATTAAGACAGTGTAAATATATACACAATTCATGAAAGCAATGTGATACATCTGTCAAATCTAAAAATTGCTTAAGTAAATATTCTGTTTATGTCAAGAGAGGTCACCAGTGTTATCTTAGCAACAGTATTCATTCAGTATTCCATCAGTTCAGTTGTTGCTCAAGTGACAAGCACGACTTCACACCGTCTTTGAGGTAAGTTCGCCTTACTCTGCTAAATTTCCAGCAGTTTTAAATGTTTGTCAGAGGGATGCCTACAGTTACTGTATGCTGCAAAATCTCCTTTTCCTTTGCCTACTGTTTGAAGATCCTGTATATACTCTCTGTCTCCCTCTCTATCGCTCTCTCTCTATACATAGATATATGTATAGAGAGAGAGAACAGTGTTCACATATATTGAGTTAAAAAATGTGTATTGTTGTTTCTAAATGAATATGAACTTGTTTTCTTTGCATTGTTTGAGGTTTAAACGTGCTGCATCTTTTTGTTATTTTGACCATTTCTTATTTCCTGCTAATGTATACAAAATTTTTGCTTGGGATTTTGGCATGTTGTCAGTAGTTCATAGAATAATAATAATAAAAAAAAAACATTGTTCATTTTACTCAAACATATACCTATAAAAAGTCAAATCAGAGAATTGATCATTGTAAGTGGTCTCTTAATTTTTTCCAGAGACAGACAGACAGATAGATGGGTAGGAGTGGGTGTGTGTAAGAGAGAGAGAGAGAAAAGGAGACGTATATTTTTGTGTTACAATACTTTATAATACGATGAATTAGTTTGTTCCTAAAATCGATTATTTGTAACTGACCTTACTTGTTTTTATTGTTCTTAATTATTGTTTTAATAATAAAGATATAAATACAGAACAATACATAGCACAATAAATAGGTAAAGGAAAATGTCAGCTTTTGTTATTTTCTCTACTCTTTCCCTAATGCCATTTTTGTTTTCCTCAGTCATTTTTTTTCTTCTTTTTTTACAAAACCAACTCCTTATGGTTTCTCCAGTACTTTGTAGGTGGAAGCGACACTTTTTGACACTGATCATGATTTGGAGGTTATTGATTCCCTTTAACAAAATTTGGCAATGCACTTTGGTCTGTTTGCTCAGGGATGGAATACCTAACACTGGGTCACGCTGACTTTTTCTGACCTGTTTTTAATTTCAGTTTGCCAATGTTTTTATGTTTGTTGTTCAATCCAAGAGAATGTGCTTTATAATAATAATAAAGACCTTGTGCTCAGTGTATTTATTTTGTTTCCATTACTCTTGCCTAATCTACTGTCAGTTTCAGGGGCTGTCGTAATTTTTGAGTTGGGCAGGCATAATTTAAGTGGTCAAGATCCATCTCTGTAGCTAAGATGAGGGAGGGACATGTGATGTGGGCAGGTTAGGAGGTGGGATTGTAATACAAGTAAACAGATTCACTCTATTATAAAAGCAGGTGCACAATTCCATATTCTCTACAGTATCTGGTGAACTCCTCAGATCACTTGTTGTGAAGCCATGATCATGAAATTAATTGCCGTTTGCGTTGTGGTGCTGGTTTCTTTTGGCAGCTTCTGTGATGCAAAACCTGGTAAACCATTAGGTTTACCACTTCAGCAATCCCAACAGCAATTGCAGACATTTGAGAAAGAGCTCACCTGGAAATACCCTGATGATCCCCAGCCTGACCCCAAGCCTAATGTGCCATTTGAGCTGAGATATCCAGCAACGGTTCCGGCTGCAACCGTTGCTGTTGAGTGCAGAGAAGCCATAGCTCACGTGGAGGCCAAGAAGGACTTGTTTGGCATCGGGCAGCCCATCAATCCAAACGACCTCATCTTGGGTAACTGTCCACCTACTGGAGAAGACCCTGTCGCTCAAGTGCTGATTTATGAAGTTGAACTACATAAATGTGGAAGTCAACTAACTGTAAGAAACAGATTTTTTTTTTCTGAAAAAAAAAAAACTATAATAGATGTTTATTAGAATTTTGTAAGATATGTTCTTGTTTGATTGCTAATTGTTTTAATCCATGTCTTTTCTAGACAACAGATGATGCCCTTGTCTACACCTACTTTCTCAACTATAGTCCTTCAAATTTGGGTTTTACTCCAATTGTAAGAACCACCCAAGCTCCTGTGATTGTGGAATGCCACTACCCAAGGTGGGTAGAGCAAAGTCAAAGACCTCTAAAGAAAACTCAGAACTTACTAAAGGCTTAATCCCCCTTATAATTTTTGATGCAAGGGGCACATTGGTCTGAGAATAATAGTGGAATTCTACATTTTAATTAAATTATTTTCCCCTTCAGGAAGCACAACGTGAGCAGCCTTCCTCTTGAACCCCTGTGGGTCCCTTTCTCTGCAGTTAAGATGGCTGAGGAGTTCCTGTATTTCACTATGAAACTTATGACTGGTGAGCTTGACAAAATTTAACACAACTATTTTAGCTGTGCAAATTACAAAACAAAATACAAAGATAATTGTGTGCATGAAATTGTAGCACTTGTTGATGTGAGGCCTCACCATCTGTAAGAACCATCTCTTCCTTAAAAATTGAACTGTTAGCCAATAGTTTCCATCAGTGATGTGTAGTGAGATGCAAAACTGGTGAGGCACTGATTTAATTATAATCAGATATACAAATGTAGACCACCTGGAAGTTATTCTTTACATAAAGAAATTTTGCTCATATGGACAACGCTGGAGTGCAAAAAGACAATTCTTTTACACACCATCCATAACCGCGGTATAATAATTCCGTTAACTCAATGAAACTTGGAAATTTAGGTATTATTAATTTCGTGCCTCACTTGCCTTCCATGACCGCATGTCACTGGTTTCCATGAATGTTATCTGCAGAACAAATGCACATCAATTTGGCTGGTTTCTGCTGCCAAATGTCTACTAAGTTGTTGCTAGGCTACACTGCATGACTTCAAATGCATTTAAGTTGATCACAGATTTTGTTCTCATAAATCTGTGATATCCGAGAACAAATCTGTTTCAGTTGATTAAAAAAAAACTATCATTGCTAATCATTGCATAGATGACTGGGTCAATGAAAGGCCAAGCTACCAGTATTTCCTTGGAGACCTGATCCGTATAGAGGTTACCGTCAAGCAGTACTTCCATGTACCCCTGCGTGTTTACGTGGACAGATGCGTGGCTACCCTCTCACCTGATGCAACTTCCAGCCCCAATTATGCTTTCCTTGATAACTTTGGGTAAAGTATTGCTTACAGTTATGAGAACTTGTTCACAAGAGCAGTAAAGATAAATGTCACAGAAAACAAATTTGTTACATCCTCATTTGCTTTATTTTGCATGAGTGCAGGTGTTTGGTTGATGCCAGGATCACAGTCTGTGACTCAAAGTTCATGGCTCGCACTGAAGAGAATAAACTTCAGTTCCAGTTGGAGGCCTTCAGGTTCCAGAATCCTGATAGTGGATTGGTATGCATCACTCAGACCAAGACAAATTATATATTTTTATATTGTAACATATAATATTAACCCTAGTCCTCCTTTGCTTTAACAGATCTACATTACCTGCCACGTAAAGGCAACATCTACTGCCCATCCCATAGACGGCCAGCACAGAGCTTGTTCCTACGTTGGCGGGTGAGTATGTTTGCACACTTAGTAAATGGACTAAAGCAATATAGTGCTTTTCTATTCCTTTTGACCACTCTTACTACTTTACACTAAAGCAAATTCATTCATTTGCACTCACCAATGCTCACACATTCATTCACAAGCATATTAGGCAGCTTAGTGTTAAATGCCTTCCCGAGAGGCACATCAGTATGCCAGAGGAAGAAGCTGGAATCAAACCTTAAACTTTTCAATTGCAAGACAATTACTCTTTCCACTAATCTGCAGTCGATGACATTTCTGTCCCCAGATGGAGAGAAGCTAGTGGAGTTGATCCAGCTTGTGCTTCTTGTGAGTCTGGTGATGTGGTGTCGTATACCGCTCCAGGAGTTACATTCAGTAACCCCCTCGTCATTAGTAGTGACGGTGGAGGAGGACAACAAACTCCTGCTGATCCAAAAGTCCCTTATAATCTCCCATTTTCAAGGAAAGCACGTGATGTGACCCAACCTGAACGTACGTGGTTTAGAACACTTTTTCTGAATGATAGGATTTTGTCTAAACAAACATTACAGTAATAGATCAACCATGATTTCTACATACTTAATGGCTTTTTTTCTTTTTTTGTTCAGTTTTGGAATGGGAAGGCGATGTCACTCTGGGTCCCATCCCCATCATGGAGAAGAAACTCTGAAAACCAGAAGTGTCGCATGATTTGCCTCTGTAGCCATGAACACCAAAATAAACATTGGTTCATATCTCTGTCTATGTTATGCTCTTGCCTCATGTCAGCTGTTCTTAACGTGTAACAACATCCCACTCAGTCTCTTAAAACAACCTAAAATTTCAAAAACTTACTAAAAAAATACTTACTTTAAATTAACTTCTATGTAATGCTATTGAGTCCAATTGGGTCCGTGTGTGTGAACCCAATGTGTCCAGCATGTAATCTGTGACTTTCTCCATTTCAC
This sequence comes from Girardinus metallicus, assembly GCA_903067095.1. Classification (NCBI taxonomy): domain Eukaryota; kingdom Metazoa; phylum Chordata; class Actinopteri; order Cyprinodontiformes; family Poeciliidae; genus Girardinus; species Girardinus metallicus. Next base: position 47,726 of record CAEGAE010026412.1, read on the forward strand.
GAAAATAAAAATCGCAACTGTCTAAGATGCTTGTTTCATTGAATTTTGTCCTTTAAAACAGAATACCTAATGCCCATTGAAAATCTAACTGAATAACTAATGGAATAATAAATAGATTCATAAACACTTTAAGATTTGAGCTTTTACCTCCAAGTACTACTTTTCTCCAAGTGCCGTCAAAATAGTCTTGCCGAACTACAGATCTAGTCATTTTGAGTTTTAGGTTCTCTCTGTTGAATGACACTCGCGAGCGCAATGAACGGGTGAATAGATATTTACTGACCTCGTGTGGCAGAAAATGTGTATTATATTGTTTTGTGAGGTTCAGCACCACTTGCTATGAACAGCAAGAAACAAAAAGGCTTATTTGATTAATCAATCAATACATTAATTGAGTTAATTCAGTTACTTTATTCAATTATTAATAAATAAATGTATTGATAAACTTTTTTAATGATCATTTATTTATTATTAAGTTAATACATGAAAAATCATTTGCTTTATCGTTTGATTTATCTCGAAAAGCTAAATGCTTTAGTGCCTTATTCTGGTTCGTATTTTGAAAACTAACATTTTTATTTACTTCATAAAAAACACAATAGGTCGTTCTATCTCTTTATAATTGCTTTGCTAAAACAAAATCTCCAGAATTTTATAAATTTCTAATATTGTATACATAGTTATCCTGAGGTCTGCTCAAGGGTATCACAGCAATGGCTACTAATTCACACCACTTTTGATAACTTGTAAAATAAATGAATAAAAATTATCCACCATTTGTCTTTTTCTGGCACCTAAAATATCTTGAGAGTCAAACTATGGAAAAGTTAGAGGGTTGTTACCATTGCAAGATGCAGTATTTAGTCTTTGCAGTGTGCTATCATATTATGCTTGTGGTCGGCATTAACAGCATGTGTAGGATACCGTCTTGAGTACTCAAAAAAAAAATCTGTTGTGCTTAACACCACCGTCTCCAGACCTAATCGTCTTTTTTTTTTTTTTTTTTATCAGGAAATGTCACTTTCAACGTTTGTCATGCTAAAGAAGAAGACGAAAACAATCTCAGCTAAGATTGTTTTTTGTAGCACAGTTTGGGCTCAAAGCCTTCTGGGACAGCCTGCTCACGCAGCAGCGGCACTGACGTTATATTGTCTCTGCTCCTCCGCACCTCCTCCTCCTCCTCCTCCTCTTCCCTCCCTCCGCCCCTGCCCGTCTCCGCACTGCTGCCCCCCTTGCTGCTGCTGGGTGTCACAGGCAGCATCACGGCAGCAGACATTTGGCGAGCAAATCGAGGACTGCGGTCAAACCAGCTGCGCGCTTCATGTCTCCCGTGGACATTTCGGGGAAATACGGGAAAGTCCTCGGCGTTGCACGTTGCCTCTTAGGACCCACTTTTTGTTCTTTTGGCTCCCCTCTGGTCCCAATTGTGCGTGGATGCTTCACTGCAGATTTGATGGTGCTGAGCAGGCTTGTCTGATTGTGAAGGCTTGCGGCCAGGCGGGCATTTGCGGGGCCGCGGAGAAAGACCCCGTCGTCCAGGTTTTCTGCGTCCCCCTTCTGCCCTGTGATTGTTCATGGACTGCCGCTGCGCTCCGTGATTTTCTGCAGTCTCTCTGAGTCATTTGTAGTAGAAGATGGCGGACAGGGCTGAGATGTTTTCTCTATCCACTTTCCATTCCCTCTCTCCGCCTGGCTGCAGGTAAGAGCTTTCACCGGGAGTGACAGTAGAGCGATGATGTGACAGGGTGATAAAAGGAGGGGGAAAAAATAACGAAACACAAGACGGTGTACAAGAATGTCACTTTTATGCAAATGACTGTAGCAAAACACGCATTTTTGGATTGGTTATAGATATTTGGAATAACCTGCTGTGTATAGGCCTGCTAGTGTTTCACACCCCTGATGCTGCTTCCCTAGCAGCACTGAATGACTTCATGAATACTCTCTAATATTTACTTCATTGACACGTTTTATTATCAAACCTAAAGTGTAAAACAAAGCACAAAACAAAACCTATTGCAAATGTTAGATTCTAAACTGTCGCGACATTCACCCTTTTGCGCATCCTCTGTGTGAGGCCCACGCCCTGTTGAGTCCAACCCTAGCAAGGGCATGATGCTGAACAATGATTTACGGAAGTCACTTTGCTGATGATGCTGTTTTAAATGCATTCTGCAACAAATCTACAAGGTTTTATTTGATCTTGCCTCAGCACCACAGGGAATAGGATGAGATCTGTAACTTGCAGCAGTTTCAATGAAACAACTAAAGCGTTTTGTTTATGTTGAAAAGACACAGATCTATGCTGTCCATGTTGTTAATCGCATGAATGGGACCATGGGTGAGGTCGTCCTTATGTTACCCATGTCAGATTTTCTTTCTTTTTTTTCCCCACACAACCAAAACAAATTTCTGAGCAGTACAATTTAGTTAGGCTTTAGCTAGTTTACATAGTCTCAATTCTAAGCCTGTCTTGATCTGAAAAGTTCATAATGGCCATAATACAAAAATAAAATAAACAAACACAGACCAACAAACAAAACTATACTATAAAGTCTAATTTGTTCTCTTTTCTTTCTGTACTTAAAAACAAAATGGAAACTCATTGCGTCAGAAAACATATTAAAATGTTGCTTTTACTAAGTAAATGACAAAAAAAAATAGGTGGTGGGCCTGGAAGCTGCAGTGCTTTGAAAAGGCCAGAGCACATGTCAAAGTAGGGTCCGTCTTGAATGACTACACAGATGAAGCTTTGAGGTCTACTTTTTCACCTTAAACATCTTAGGATTGATTTTAGTTACAAATTAAAATGATGTTTCAGAAAATGAAAACTTTCTTCTTCTTCTTCTCCATCTCCTGCTGCTGGTGTCAGAATGAATTGTGGCAAGCTGGCTGATCCACACTGTCACATAATACCTTCTCACATTACTTCAAAATAACTTAACACAATTTTAAAACTTTTGACCTCAAAAGGCCCTCAACTTATTTAAACTAAGAGTTTCTTATATCTATGTGAAATTATTTATTCTATTAAAGTCAACCTTTTAACTTCACAATACGTTCAAATGTTTACAGGACTTATTTGAGTGTTAGCAATAGGGCTGAAACGATTCCTCGATTGATTCGAGTACCTCGATTATTAAAATTCCTCGAGGAAAATTTACCTGCCTCGAAGCTTCGTTAATTTTTGTTTTATTATTTAGCGCACCATGTTCCGGCAGGAACATTACTTGAGTTGCACAGCGCTCTCACTTCCGCCTCTGAGTTGTTGACGAAAGCTACGTTTTAGCGGCATAACGTCCCATCTTTAA
>CAEGAE010026415.1:0-10958 GCA_903067095.1 Girardinus metallicus
TGGATGGATGGATGGATGGATGGATGGATGGATGGATGGATGGATGGATGGATGGATGGATGGATGGATGGATGGATTGATGGATGGATGGATGGATGGATGAATGGATGGATGCAGCAATGATTTAAAATGATCTCGACTTGTGTCATAGCTCAAGGTTTATTGGGAAAAGATGGTGTATTCAGCAGTACAAATAATGGCAAATGTGACTCTGTGTTGTAATGACAAACTAGAAACTTTAGCTTATTTACTGGGAAGAATGAACTAATAATGAAGGTTTCTGAGCAGGTGTTTTTCTTCTCATTTCCACCGAAACTGCTTTGAACCTGGTTTGATTTAGGGGCAGAGCTGGGTGGGAGGCACTGTGTATGTGACTGAAAAGATTTGAAAGAAGAATTGTATGTTTTAAGTTTCACTTCTTCTTCCTTTTCTTCTCTGAGTCGCTGATCTCTGAGAATAAATGATGTTGTTATTACTATGACTTTTTCTAAAAGACAAATGTGCATTTCACTGATTTACTCAGTGTTTCACTAACTATCGGAAGAATATTTTATTACAGAGTCACAGGAACTTATATGTAAAACAAACATTTCAACCACATATTTACTTCTCTTAAGTGTTTTATAATCCGTGTGCTTTCCATGATTGTGACTACACACAGACTAATAATGTGTCTTATTTATGATTTGTGTTAATTATGATGACTTCACTTAGAGTGAACAAAAATATAAAAATTGATATTCGAATATCCAATCAGATCAATAAAACAAATTTTAATGCACATTTTGAATTTTTTTTTAATTAACCCACCCAGTTACACCTTGATTTGGGCTGGAGTACACTATTTCTGATAACTGCACAGTATTTATGCTGAAATTGTATCCATTCAATACAATATTTTGTTCTTTACTATGTTTTTATATAATTTATATCCCACCTCTGTGTGAAATTAGTTGATTTGATGCCAGTCACTTTGCTACTGTTGCACTGGAATTCCCCCCTTTCTGGGACAATAAAAGAATTTCTGTTCTACTCTGAAATATTACTGTGTTTCCAAAATATTGAATCTATTTGGACTGTATTGGAATGAATACAGTCATTCCAATTTCAATAGAATGAAATGAAATTAAGCTGAATTTAAACCTACTTGACATGAATTAAACCTGTTTATCCTTTACGGATTTATTTGATCTGATAATAAAACCAACATTTGGATGATTTTATACCATAACACGATTTTTACCATTCTACACATTTCTGACATTTGTTGAACTAAGTTCAATAAAATAATGACACCGCTGGATCTACTTGTTTAAGTGATTATGAATTAATTAACCGTATGTGGTAAAAGGTTATTTAGCAAAATCTTTCTTTCTATTCATTATTCAACATCAGGACGCAGTTCTGCAAATTTGAGAGGAATCAAGTATTGGAGGAGAACTCCTCTACTGGATTTTGACAGGGAAAATAAACATTATCCACCTCAGCTCAGCACATGTTGGAGCATCATCAGGAATTCAGCCTGCAGGTTTGTTTGTCTCTGTGTTTCACAACTGCTGACAGATGGGTTTGATTCTATGGTCTCAGCCACAGAAAGCTCTGGAGGGCAGCTGCAGCCTTGTTTACCAAAAAACAATGCTGTTTTTTTCCCTTTCGGCTCAACAAATCCACTTAAAAAAACATCTAAGTTCTAAATGAACGAGAAATGAACTTGTTCCTTACCGTCCTCCCTCTCTCACACAGAGCTGATGGGATTGAGTCCTGGCAGGCTCAGACCTTGTGGTTGTTCGCCTGAAGCCTCAAGGTGTTTGTAACAGGTGGTATGCCGAGAAACGCACGCTGTCGCGGGAACGCGCACCGCTATAAACTCTCGCAGATTGATGAGAAAACCGACTGAAATATGATCGAAGAGGCAACTTTTAAAGATATTCGTAACATTATCATGTTTCATAATAATATGATAGTATTTGGGGAAAATAGATATGCAAATATCGGCAAACTAATAATTTGCTTTGCCAAAAAATGCATCCGCCTGAAAACTTGAAGAAATAAAAAGCTAAGAGTTAAATAACTTTTTTCTACATAGTCACACTTGTTTTATGAACTGCTGGTATGAGTTTCATATCAATAGGATAATATTTGGAGAAAATAGAAAGGGCATGCAGACTAATAATTTCCTTTGCCAAAAAATGCATCCCCCTGCTAACTTGGAGAAATAAAGAGTTAAGAGGGATTTCACCTTCTCTACATAATCAGTGGCTCATAATCACACTCGTTCTATGAGTCGCTGGTATAAGTTTTATATCAATAGACAGAGGATGTAGATATTGGCAGGCTCAGAAATTAAAATGCATCCCCTCCTACATTAATAGACTGGACAGCTAAGCGTGATGTAAAATTTTCTGCATAAGGGACCTCTGTTTTGTCCTGCGTTAAGTTAATGTAGTGTTAAAAGAAAAAGCGGGGAATTGCAAACCATTAGCGGATAACATATTAATCAGACACTAACTGTAAAATGTTCGACTCATGTGTCTCAATAAGGGTGTCAAAACCGTATTTATTTCAAGTCATCTGAGAAATTAACATTATCATTTTAAGGAACATGATACTTTTACGAATATCTTTAAAAGCTGCCTCTTCGGTCATATTTCAGTCCGTTTTCTCATCAATCTGCGAGAGTTTAGAGCGATGCGCGTTCCCGCGACAGGGCATGCAAATCTCGGCAGGCATGCGTTTCTCGGTATAACACCTGGCTTTGGGTTGGGGTGTGTGGCAACTGGAAGGGAAAAGATAACGTCTCCCCTTCTCTCTGCTATATAAACAATCACCGGGCCGACTTTTCGACAGCCCTGCAGAACTTCATACAGGCTCCGGGCAGCATCCTTCTCTTCAGTAGCCATGAGTCCACTGTTGGTCCTGCTGGGAGCCGCGCTCTGCTCCCTGACGATGTCCACTGAAGTCGTCCCTCAGGCAGACTTTAACTTACAGGCGGTAAGAGACGTTTTTGAAGAATTAACGATGCGTGTTTTTGCATGCACATTTATACACTATGTATTGTATTTTATAGAAAATTTGTAAATGTTTTTCTGCAATGACCTGACCGTCGACCTCCTGTAATTTTGAGGAAATTATGTACTGGGCATATTTTACTTTTTTTAAATTTATAATGTATGCTTTTCTATCTTAGGTTTTCCTTCAGACAATAAAGAAAATTCGGAACTGATATTAGAACACAAGTGTAAAAAATAAAACAGGTACATTATCATTGCGTCAATGCATTGATGCAAACAGTCATCAACAGACTGTTTGCTATTTACCATCACATTAATATCATAAAAACTTTCTATTTGTGATATAAATTTCAACTGAAAATAAAATCAGTAAATTGATATCATTCAGAACACTTCCCCATCAGATTCATAAATGAATTATGTTGTAATTCATTTGATATTGTTTTGCAGCAATGGATAACCAGTAAATTTATGTTTTGAAGCGAAACAACTTTAAATTCAGTATAGTTATTTAGTTACATGCATTTTATTATTGACACAAAATAATTATGAATGTTTGGAAAATTAATAAATGTATTTACACATTTTATAGGTAATATTGATATTTTTAAGGGGGAGTATTATGTACAATTATCTTTTCTGAGCTTTATTTCATGTTATTCCCTCACCAAAAACATGCATATTGTTGCTTTGATTCTTTTATGTATGTTTGAGAAATCCTTTAATCTCCCATGGCAACCATTTTAGGTGCCTAAACACTTGCTCTTACAAAGCTCCTACATGTCCACACCTTCCCCCATTTAGCTCCTTCAGACTAGCAGCAGCAGCAATTAGCAAAAATCTGTTGAAACTGCATCTGCTGAGCTCATCATACCAACTACTTGTTCTAAGAACATTTATTATGTAGTAAATGACATAATAAAGAAGCATTTTTGTGAGGACATGCTGGAGGGGGTCCCAACCCCACTAGGGACAAGGGTGTACAGAAAATGGATGGATGGATGGATGCTGAAGGGGGAATGTCAGAAAGAGGAGTTTCTTAAAGAGACAGGGACCCAATTTCAAGATGTCAAATTTCTTTCAAGAGATGCTTGATACATACAGCATTTTTAGAACAGAAGGTAACATAGTAACTCGATTGCGCTATAAAATGGCAATATCCCTTGTAAATGTGTAACACTGCCCCTTTAAAAGCAAAAGTAACATTTCAAGGTTATACTGAATGAATGGTTTTTAATATTCCGTTTGCTTCAACAGGCAGGAGGGAAGTGGTACTTGATCGGATTCGCTACCAACAGCCTGTGGTTCGTAAACAACAAACATAAAATAAAAATGGGCGTTGCCACGCTATTACCAACTGCAGAGGGAGACGTGGATCTGTCATACGCTAGTCTTAGGTAAGAGGACACAGAGAGAGAGAGAAAGGAACATAGAAAATGAATCACAAACGAGTTGTATCTTCTTGCAGCGCCAACGGTTCTTGCTGGAGAAGGAGCAACCGGGCCAAGAAGACCGACATCCCTGGGAAGTTTGCATTTGTCAGTGAGCGTAAGTACAATGCACACACCAAAGTAACGCGGTTCTAACATACACACTGACATCTTATTGCTTTTGTTAGGTTGGGGCAGTAAGAACGACATAATTATGGTGGACGTCAAGTATGATGATTATGCACTGGTTTACGACATCAAGACAAAACGAAAGAGGGTCACCAAAATCGTCAGACTTTATGGTAAAGTCCTCACTGGCAGTGCTACATTTTGTGTCGCCGTATCTTTAGTAGCAGATTAATCTTTTGTGACCTTTCCAGGCCGTAGAGATGAAGTCAGTGCCGAAGTGCAGGAGAAATTCAGACAGCTCGCCTTGGATGCTGGCACTCTGGCTGAAAACATTGTTTTCCTTCCTAAAAACGGTACTTTTAAATCACTGGATCCCGTTTTTGTATCCATCTACATTAAAGTGATGCAAACACTAATCAATTTAATCTCTTTTGCTTTCCTCAGCCCAGTGCCCACCTGCCTAATTTCCTCCCCTACTCATCATATTGGTGATTCAGGCTGCAGATCATTACCTTTGCTGTGGAAATATTCATCTATCAAAGCTACTGGCTAAAACATCATCTTCAGTTACTTCGCTTTGCAACGACTCTACTGTTCCATTTACCTGAGCACCATAATTGAGTTCTACTGGCAAAATAAAAGAAACATCTAAAATACTTTGCTTTATTATCTTTTTTTAACAAATACGCAGACGTACATCCATAACAACACAATTCGGATTTCCTTTTTATCAAGTGTTTACATCTACACGCTTTGTACAGATCTGTATACAAAACAATAATTTACGTCCCATAGAAGTCTAGTTACACTTAACTATACAATGAGTTGTAAGTGAAATAAATATAAAAACAGAAATGATCACAGGTGTTAAAGGATGTAAAAAGCCATAATACGCATACACCACCAGCACCTGGCATCTGAATGTTGCATCTAAAAAGATATACATTTTCCCTTTTCTACTGGCAAAAGTACATCTGTGATGGTGAAAACACAGTTCAGTCCATAGATCCAAATTTGCAGCACCACGTACACTGTATGATTCCCAACATACATTTCACTCAAATCAACTTTGAAATTCATTGGGTTTCTCTCCCTTGTTTGAATTAAAAGATTGAAACACTGAAATTTTGGGCTTAGTCTCCGCTTGATCCGGGCAACTGAGCACATTTACAGACAAGAAACAGAAATATTGGACATAAAGTAAAGCATTGATTGCACAGCGATTCATGTGCATATGTCGATGTTAAATCACAACCATAGTGCGTCCACTTCTTTTACAGGTAAATTGAATGATTGTGGTGGACACAGAATGATTTTTGATACCATTCTGTTTTTGTTACCACAACAAAACCATTATGTTACATATTGGTGTGATCAAAGCACCAGGAAGCACAACATGGGGGGACTTTTTATGGCATTCTTTCTCCCTTTCATTCACACACACAAACAAACTGAATTTCACAAGTGCTACTTAGAACATGTGGCTAATCCATACCTCTGTTGGGTTAAAAGTATATTTTAAAAGAATGATGCAAACATTTTGAAAATTACACTTCGATTAAGACAAATAATTAGGACCAATTTTGACCGAGAATTGATTGCTACCTGCCAAATCCAAAAACGTGTATCTACAAAAAGACAAACTGCCATGCACACAGTCACCAGCAGGGGACATGCAGTTCAAAAGTGCAAGTCTATGAAGAAGGGGACGAGGAGGGTGCTAACTCTGTCAGAGACTTAATGGTATGTACATGAGTATACGTCTGCGAAGAAACATAAGGCTGAGGATTAGAAAGAGCAAAAACAACAGATTGGACAAAAGTAGAGCGAACACACCACAGTTTCAGTGAGTGTGCAAGGACTCAGGTGTGTGATGGGCGTTTCTGATGTTGGTCTTTGTTCTGGCACAGTATTTGGCTCAGTCAGAGTCACTCTGTTTTCACTACGTCCTTGTGGTGACGCATGATATGCTGGTTCTTCTCCGAGGGCCGTCGGAAGCCTTTGGAACAGATCTCGCAGCGGTGTGGGTAGTCCTTTGTGTGAATGGAGATCACGTGCCGCTTAAACCCAGAAGCGTCCCCAGTGCTGTAGTCGCAGTACTGGCACTGGTAAATTCTTTTCTCTTTCTGTCCTTTGCCGATAACAACAGTCACACTGCTGGCTAAGCTGGCCGCACTGACCCTGGCTGGTGGGCCAGACCCACCCGAGCCACTCGGTGCAGACTTTTTTGGGGCCGCAACGGGAGTGTGCGTCTCTGTCCTTTTCGCCTCACTCTTTTCAGGTGAGGCCTGCTGCTCTTTTGTGTGGACAGACAAAATGTGGCGGCTGAGGATGAAGGGGTCTGCGATTTTGAAGTTGCAGTGCCGGCACTGGTGGAGTTTCTTAGTGCGGTGAGACACAGAGTGCTTCTTGAGCTCAGATGGCCGGTGGAAGCCCTTTCCGCACACCGCACATTTGTGTGGATAGTCCTTGGTGTGAACAGATATGATATGGCGTTTCAGGTCACTGGAGTTAGAGCTTTTGTGATCACAGTGGGCACAATGGTGGGTCTTATTCTCCTCATGAGTCAGTCCGTGTTGCATCAGCTCCTCCTCCTCTGCGAAGGTCTGGAAACAGCGTTCGCACTTGTACGGCATCTCTTTGCTATGCTTAGTCTTGATGTGCGTTTTGAGATTGGAGGAATCGGCCGACTTGTAGTCGCAGTACATACAGGAATAAGGCTTCTCGCCGGTGTGCGTGCGCATGTGTTTCTTCAACTCCGACGGGTGCCGAAAGCCTTTCCCACATTCCACACAGATGTGAGGGAAGCTTTTGCTGTGGACGGCCAACAAGTGTCGATTGAGCAGTCCCTGCTCAGCGGTTTCATAGTCACAAAACTTGCACTTGTGCATCTTAGTGGGTGGAGCAGGTGGCTGGGCTTTGGGCTCCCGGTGGTGATGCTGCAGCCTGTGGGAGAACAGCGCCCCTTGCTGGTGGAACTCTTTACCGCACATCTCACACTCGAAAGGGGCTTTGCTGCTCAGTGCGTGCACCTCCATGTGATTGTGGAGGCTGGCTTTCTTGTTGGTGGTGAAGTCACAGTCTGTACATTGGTACTTTTTGCGGGTCAGAACATCCTGGTGGTGATTCTTAGTGTGTCGCTTTAAGAAACCTCTCGACTTGAACTTTTTACCACAGAGCATGCAAGGATAAACTGTCAGCGGCTGGCCGTATGGACCAATGATAATGGCTAGAAAAAAACACAGACAAATGACAACATGGTAAAATACTTGTTTGAGAAGAGTCACTTTTTTATTTCATTTTCATAAACAGTGTTTTTATAAAAGTATTCATACTCCTTTCACATTTTCCATATTATTACAACCATATTCTTTAATATATTTTGAGTTTTGTGACAAACCAAAACATAAGTTTACAATCAAGCTTATCTGGTGTGTTCCCTGATCCTTGTGACTCTGTTTGCTCATTAATATTTTCTAATAAACCTTTGGGGTTTTCGCAGAGCAGCTCTATTTATACTAAAGTTCAACTGAACGTGGCAGGACGATTTACTAATTAGGTGACTTTTAAAAAGCAGTTGTACCTTTTTTCCTCCACTCCACAGTAATGCACTACTTTGTGTTGGTCTATGATACAACAGCAAATAAATTACTCTGAGGTCTGTGTTTATATTGTCATTGAATGCGAAAATTTCAAGGGATATGAATACTTTTGCAGGGCAATGCATACATTTTCTATATACATATTGGAATAAACAGTTTATTTTCAAAGTCTGATAAGCTACTAAAGAAAATTAATTGCATTTAACTAATTCGCTCCATCAATGTTAAAAATCAATTGTAGATTAATAAAATTATATCCCTGAAAAAAAAACAAAAAAAACAGAACTGTAAAATAGCAGAATAAGTTCAAGAACTGAGTGATTAAAATAAAAAAAAAATCTTTCTTTAAAATGTGCCAATTTTATCTTTTCCATTACTGAAAAATTTGGTTTTGAGTCTGGATATGAAAATTAACATTTGGTTTTTTTCCTCCGTACCTGTCTGGACCTGCCGATGTTCTGATCGTCTCTTATTCTTGTTGCGTTGCCTATTGATTTCATCGACACCGTCTGATTCATCGATGTGCAGCAGTGCACTGGCAGCGCCGTTTCGGTTTTCACAGCCCTCACCGTCCTCTACACCTGAAGGATCAACAAAACTTCATTTACACAAAGCCAGTACTGTGAGACATGGATAACGTACGGCATCCAGTTTTTGTTTTTTGCCAAACAAAAGACAAGAATAGTGTCCACAATAACCTTCCCATTTTTTACTTTCACAGTTCATGCCCAATTGGTCCATAAGACTCACCATGATTTCCTTGATTGTGATGAGAATCCCCGACAGACATGTAAACCATCTTCTCTCTGAGTGCTTGGCCTGTAGATTCTGTTAGTGCGACGCTCTCTGCATCTCCATCACTGATGTCAACAGATTCTCCTGTAGAAAGGTATATTGCGTTTGCTAGTTTTGTTTCATGCAAATAATTTTTTCAGATTTTTTTTGTTCTAAATATTGCTCAGACAGAAAAAAAAAAAAAAAAAAGTTCCTACCCATGTCGTCCTCTCCTGAATCCGCTTTGAAGATATACACTTTTATCACCTCTTGTCCATCTTCGTCCTTCTCCACTTCTTGGTCCTCCACGGCCCCTTCCACAGTTACCTCAGTCCCATCCTCAGAGACCATTTTTCCAGCTTCATCCACTAGGTACATAAATACATAGAACATTAATGTAGTATAGATCAGTGTTTCCCCAACTCTGGTCCTCAAGGCATACTGCCCTGCATGTTTAAGAAATTTCCCTGCTTTAATGCACCTCATTCAGCTGATTGCAGGTCAGCAAAGACCTGCTGATTGAAATCACCTGTGCTGAAGCAAGGAAACACCTAAAACATGCAGGGCAGTGAGCCTCGAGGACCAGGGGGTGGGAAACACTGGTATAAATATCACATGTTACAGCCCTAGGCACACCAAAAAACCATCAACGATCAGAATCAGACAACTTTTTACCGATAATATGTAACTGGAGGGTCAAATACTGAAACATGTATTTTCTTTGTGTTTCAGAAATGAAAATGTTTTTCGGGCTTCAACAAAACACCATGCTCTTGTTTGGCGTTTAAAAGGAAAAACAGATAAAGATTCGGGAAATATGCTTTAATGTGCAAATGGGATCAGGTTTGTAATTTCTTGATTTCGTGTTAAATTAAAATCAAGTTCGAGGAACCTGGAACTGATTTTTATGGTCATTATTAAAGTTTAATTTATGAATCAATGAATAAATAAATAACTTAAGTGGGGACTGATCAAATCTCAAAACAAAAATCAAGATAAAAAACTGAAAGCTGAATCTCTAATAAATGCAAAGCAGAGCAGTAAACTTACAGGATATCATCAGATAATCTCCACAGCCATCTTGGTCATCTTCCTGCTGTTCTGGGTCCAGCCCATCTTCCGGGATGTCTCCCATGGCAACGCCTTCCTCTTCGCCCTCTAGAGCCATCACACAGGTTTCTACAGCAACATCTTCATCTTCATCTCCATGCACATACTCAGAAACTACGTCTTCAACTGCATCCTGGATGACGAGCTCTTCTGGGGCAAATCTGTGAACTGCCATGCCTTCACCCTCACCTTCTGATACCAAGACAGTCTCTTGAAGCTCCACAACAAACTCCTGCCCACCGGCACCACCGTCATCTGCAAGAAAATAATCATTTAACAGGATAACACCAAAGACCCCCCTTCTTATACAAGTTCTGAGGCTACAAGTCAAAATACATCCTCTAACTAGAAACAAGACTCCTTTAGACACATACATGCATATATAAAAACAAATAAACATGTCTAATTACCCGATCCGTGTATTATTATTTTAGGCTCTTCAGTATGTATTGACAGCCTTGTGACATCCTCATCCATTGTCCTCGTGCTGCATTTGTTACTGAGGAGCTGAAAGCAGAACATGCAGTAGTTAAAATGCAGCTGGAAAAATGTGTGTAGAAGAGCAATTCTTGTGAAAAAATTTTTAAAAAATGGTCAACAAATAATTATTACACTGTATTAGGAGTGCCTTCAGAAAATCTATATGCCCTAAAGTCTTTTTGCACCTCAGTAGCATTGTAAATCAGTCACCCAAATTATAAAAATATAAGAGTAAAACCCATCATAAAACCAAAAGTTTTAATTATATTAAGTTTAGAATTACAGAGCCACAGGCGACTGTGGCTCTGTGGGAAGAGTAGTTGTCTTGTGATCGGAAGGTTGTAAGTTCAATTCCAGCTTCCTCCTGCCCCATGTCGATGTGCCCTTGGGCAAGGCACTTAACCCCAAATTGCCTACCGATC
>CAEGAE010026426.1:0-12187 GCA_903067095.1 Girardinus metallicus
TCCTTTCCCACCTGTATTTTATAATTGCCATATAAAATTTGTTGTTAGCTGTGGATATATTCTTCGTGGAAGAACTTGGATCCTCTCACACGTTTGTTGGGCGAGTTCGCTGCTGCGATTTCCTCCTCATCAGTGAAAGAAAGTGCTGGCAAATTAAGTAAGGATGATGAAAAGGACCGGAGGAGAAACATTTTTCTTAGAGTACTTGAAATACAGCCAATAAAACAGGAAGTACCCCAGCCCTAAAAGATGCAGATTCCGGTTGTCGTGAAAAAGGTCTATTCATGTGTGCCTTTTCACACAATATATTCATTGAATTAAAATCAAATTGGGTTAAAGTTGTTGCTGCAGCGACGTAAGAAGGTGTTTAATACGTCTTGAAATTTGATGAAGAATGTGGTTGCACTTGGTTATTTGTTATCTGACATATGAGCTGATTGGTTCTTAGTCGGTTTGCAAGTGAGGTAGATTATGTCAAATAATTGCTGCCTTTGGTCCACTGCATCATCGACATTCGATATGAAGCAAGGGAACATGACTGACTCTCCATTTGATACCAACACATAGCGGTTTGTATCAAATTTCTTATTTGAAAAAAAAAAAAAGAAATATGTGAGAACATTTCAACTTGATTCAGATAAAAACATGCATCACAAACCCATGATTCTTTCTTGTAGCTGCAACGACAATGTTGAACAGCTTGATAAATATCAGAGGTGCTTGTGTCAAGCTGCTGACCAGCAGGAGGTGAGGGCCAGTCTGAACTTTTTTGCCCACTTAAAATGTTGTTGTGGCCAATGTGTTAAAAATGTAGGTGTTTAGATGCAGTAAAAAAGTAGCTTTCAAGTATTATCCGTGTTAAATATTTCCTGGTAACAGACTTCAGGTAACATTTGCTTAAATATTTCATCCTAGATGTAAAGACTAGTTTGATGAACTGAAATAAAATAAATGCTTCTTGTAATTACCTGCAGTAAGTCTTCTTGTCTTGATACACTGAGCATGCTTTCATAACGTCCTAGATATTGAAGATCACCAATCATACACAATAATTGCAGTAACCAGTAAACACTATGCAAGTCACTTCCTGCCTTTTAAACAGTTGAAGTGTCATTACAGTACCACCGTAACTACACACTTCTGTCTTTATTTTTCTTTGCTGCTGTTGGTTTTGTTCCACTGGCCTCTGCGGATCACGTCTGTGCAGAGGCTTCCTGTACTAGTTTACAAAATGCTGGGTGCTTGTAGGCTAGGCAAAGGCTTAAGACTTGAATCGTGTTTCAAAGAAAGAACCTATACAATTAAATGATTTTAAATTGTGTTTTAGAAAGTGGAAATATCGGCGTGACGAGAAAATATGTCTTTGTTTTATTCTATTGCACTCCCATTTCAAATTAAAGCCCCTTTCCTGCCTTTTTTCGCAAAAAACATATTTTCATCCTCTTTTCTCTTGTTTTCCTCTCTCAACCACATTTAAAGGTTTCAGCCAATGTTTACAGTTTATGAATGCCTCCATTGCGCCAAAGTGTTGCATCACCGCTCTGCAGTTTGCTGTTGGATTAGGCTGCAATCTCACGCTAGTATCATTACACACTATGGGTGTGGCAAAAAAAGTGCTCCATAAACATAAAAAAATCAATCTTATGCCATACACAGCTTGTATCAAGACATCTTAATAAATCTCCTCAATAAGTTTTCTTCCTTTATCGAGGTACCAGATCCAAAAATCTTTCATAATACTAAAGTCATTTACCTATTAAACAACAAACAGCTAGTTTGGTCCTCTTTCATTAGTCCATCCACTTTTTATTATCCTAACAGGGATATTTTGCTCAGTGATTTTACATGTGACACTGGCCACTTACATACATGTATAATTAAACAAAGAAAACAACAAAAACGTAGCAAGTAAGTCATAATTTCCATGAAGGTACACTCAATCGGAGGCAATGTAAAAACACAATAAACAACAACAACATCCTCTGCAGTTTATGGATTTCCTGCATATTACTTTATTATGCCCAAGGATATCCAATTTAAAAAACAAAACAAAAACTAAATACATAATTGATCTAAAATGTCCTAACCGATCTAAAAACACACAAGTTGTACCTGTACAGGCCTGCTGAACAGGTACAACTTTGCTTAAATACAAATTTAATGAAGCAGTACCACTGACAATGCAACAGACCCTCAGTAAGATGCTGACAACAACATACTTGGTTGTCGTTTTTGTGCCTTATGATTTGAACCATTTAATATGAAGACAACCATGTTGCTGGTCTACTTCTTGTCCTCTTGTGTTTCTTGTGGTTATAAAGACAACATGTAATGTCCATCCAACCTTTATCTCTTTCTTCAAAGGCCTGGAACATGTCTCAGCTCAGGGATGGCCATAAATTGAATTCAGTCTCTCAATGTACGTCCTCCTCTGCTGGGTGTTCCTCCAACAGTCTCCACTAGCTGGTAGATTGACAAGCTGGTAGATCTGCAGCATAAAGACAGAGTCACAGTCATTGGGTTGTAGAGAAAAGGGTAGAAAGATTCAGAAAGCAGAAAATCTGGTATTGACGCTCACAAATAGGAAAGGCTAACTAAGTTCAGCAGTGAACTCAAACTACAGCCATGAGGAATAGTGAAGAAAGCAGAGAATAAAACTGTGATCTTTAACAGTAAATACTGTAATGGTAGGATATGTGGGAGGCTCCGGCCGCCGGTAAAATACCACTACTCTTATTGTTCTTTCACAGATGTTTACATCTGTAGAGATGTTTACATGAAAGGCAATTATTTGTGGTAGTTTTAACAGTGGTGTGTGAAAATACATTTTTTATTACTATTTTTTTTTTTTTTTTGACCTGTTCTGCTTGAGGCTGGTGCTGGTTGTCGACTGGGCCTTGGTCTTGTCTTCCTCTCCCACTCTTTCTGCAGGGATAAACCATATAACACTAACAATCCTTCACATTTCTTTACACTTCCATTGTTTTACTTTTAGCCATATTCTAGCCGATTTGGAAAGTATCCACAGCACTTCATATTTTTCTTTTTTTCTTTACGTTACAGTCTTGTTCTAAGATGCTTTAAATATCTTTTTTTTCTCAGAACTTTACATACGAGAGCCAAAAATGCCAAAATGAATTAAGTTGTTTTTTTTTTTACTTTGCAAATACATTTCCGCAAGTATTCATTGCCTTTTTCTCAATACCATCTTGTTCTGCAGCTGTCTAAACATTCCTAGACCTGCTGAATTGGCAGGCATAGTTCAAAGGTTGAATACCGATTCAAGTCTGGACAAGCTGAGTCACCCAAGGACATATAGAATTGTCCTGGTACCTTGATTATCTTGGCTGGATACCTAAGGCGCTTGTCCTTCTGAAGGATGAACTATTGCCCCTTCATTAATCTTTTCTACTATCCTGACTAGTTTCCCAGAACTGGAGACATCTCAACTGTGATCATTTGAAGCTTCATAGCACAGGGTGAGAAAACTTAAGTACTTGAGATGTTAGTTTTTTATGATGTGTGATTCTTACTTACATATTTTGCTCAAGACACGCAAGCATGAGTAAACTCTTCATAAACAACAACAGCTAAACGTGTGCAATTAAACCTGAAAGTTATTTGATCAAGATAAGCAGCACTGAAATTTAGAGTAATGCATTCTGAAACTATTTTTTCTGTTTCCACACCTCTCAGAGATGAAAGGGCCTGACTCAACTGTGGAAACAAATTCTGACTACACCCAGAGTGGGCAACAAAAAGGACTAGCCTGGCTCTTATCAACAAAGGAAGTTTGTACAAGAAGATAAACGGACCCTCCACATTTGTAGCAAAAAAACTAACTGTGCATTTCAGCATTACACCACTGATAGAAATAACACTTGGATTTTTAACATGCTCAACATGTTTTGATTTAATTTAACTTATGGCTCTGGCCTAATCTAATCGTCATTTTGTTGAGAGGTAAGAGTTGTGTCAAGACAGGGTTCTGAGTACCAACTAATGGTTTGTGGCAGAAGTCACAACAATTAACATTACTTTTGCATGATTTATAACTAGATTCCAGAGCAATACTCAAATATCCCACTTTTTCAAACACCCACATTTTTTTCTGTACCACATTTTGACAAGACTCCAGGTTTTGGGTTGGGATTTTGTTTCTGCTGTATCAGTTATTATCTAGTTCACTTTAATTTTTCCTTTCACGGTCATCCTGGTTTCATTATTTGATGCAACTTTTTGGTTAGATTTGTCTTGTTCTTGTTTTCCTTATTTCACTCCCTCATAGTGTTTCTAGTTATGTTTATTTCTTAGTTATTTTGTTACCCCAGGTTCAATTGTTCTTATATGTCATAGGTTATTTCTTTGCTCAGTCCTTCTAGTTACTCTGTGTTTCTTAGTCCTTATTAATTTTAGATCAGCCTTGTTTCTGTTCTTTCATAGTTTCCCTCTCATGTCTTTGTTTCATTCTAGTTTATCATATTGTCTTTAGTCTTAATGTTTCTTTAGCGTTATAATTATTTCCAGCTCCCTTGTGTTTTGTGTCCCCTGTGCCTCCCAGGCCCTCAGCATGACTCCTACTCCAACTCCTACTTTCAAGCCAGGCCCATTGTTTCCACTTTCTCTTTCCTAGTATTTAAGTTCCTTTATTTCAGTCACAACTTGCCAGTCTGTCTTGTCACATCCCTGTTACTCTAGTCACCGCTTTATTCTGCCCTATTCTCCCTGGTTCCTTATGTTCTCTGCGAGTCTTCTGTTTTTTGGATTATTTTGTGCTCCCTGGACTTTTCACATTTTGTAAGTTTGCTTCTTTGGTTTGTCATTAAACATCCACACCCTACTATGTCCCCTGCCTGCTGGGACCCTGCCTTTGGGTCCACAGTGCAACACATGACATATTTGTTAAAATACCAACAGATACCGAGCACACAACCAAATAAGCAACCTATTCCATTTACAAAATCTACCATTTAAGACAGACCACCAAACAGCTTTTGTTTATATACAAGCATGAGAGTAAAGCAGGAACACAGAGATTGTGATGTCTGTCATCGCCATGTGGGCAGCCTGAACCGTAAGAAGATTGCTTCTGTGGCTACGATAAAGTAATGAGTTGCAGCAGGGCAGGTCTTCTGAGTGCAAATGGGTGAATGTTGCTTTAAGTGATGTTGGAATTATTAGCTTAATCTGCTAGTTATAACGTTACTTTTAACTCCAATTACATGTTTAAAATATTAGACACAAATTAACATTGTTTTGAATAGGCTCAAATTTAGGTTAAAATTATACTCATGCTTCAATTGGTATGATCTAATTTGTAGGATATTTTTCTTAGTTATTAATATCATGTTTTGATTGAGAATAGTTGGTATTAACAGCCTTAGTTAGTGTCTAACTCATGTTAAACTGTAACATCAGTTAGTCAAATGTATAATCAAAACTAGTATAATATTTATTAGAAAATGTCTGGTAATGAATGTGTTTTTATTGAAAAATGCTCAGGTATATTTTATGAGTGTGTTAGTTCTTAAAATCTGTGTAAAAGGTTCGTGTTTGGAGGACTTGCTCGGCGAGGTAAAAAAAGCATTAAGATAACTTTTCAGTGCACTCTGGTTAAAACAAGAGTCTTTTGTTCAACTGAAGAACTGGGAGGAAGTCTAGCTATCAAATTAGCATGGAAAGGTACTCTTTGAATATAACCTTTGATCTTTCTTGTCTAAAGAGAGGACCACCTTAATTCTGAAACTAAACAGGTCTCAGAAGATAATAAAGTTATAATTTGTAGCCATAGGTGGCGAGAATATGCCTTAATTGCATCAATTAAATACAAGGAAACACCTTTCAGTTAAAACATTACACTCACGAGGAACGAATCAGATCGCTTGGTTTACAGCAGCACAGTGATCTCCAAAGACACATCTTTGCCTTTGTTTTTTGTCCATTTCTCTGCTTCTCCAGGTAATTCATGATTGTGTGTGGTGGTTTAAACTTTCTGATGCTTCTGTAATTGCTTTTAGTGTGGTTTGATGCATTTGTTTGTATGAATAAACTCTGGATATGTCTGATGTTGAACAGTAACCTGTTGTCTTTGTGGTTTGCTGATACACGTGACATTATGAGCCCGGGGAAATGAGAGAAGAGCTTCTTTTATTCTTAACAGTGACCATTTTGAATGGTCAAAAGAAACATTTACCAGATATTGCACAAAGGGTAAAACCTTGCGAAGATCTGACGCAAAACCTTAGAGATGTGTCATCATAAACTGTGAAACCAACCATTCAACATTTAGCGCTTTGGGAGTCATCATGTTAGTGGTATTATGCTATATGACATCAATTACAGTGTATTTGTATTATCTTTGGTATTTTTCAGTAAAATGGAGAAATGTGTTTCCATCATGGGCTGTAAGTATCAAAATGCTCAATGATCAAAGTTAAAAGTAAAACTTTGCTAAGACATTTGTGTTTTGAGACAACAATGGTTCATTCACTGAGTTCAGGAGGCTCATGGATGATTCATGTTTTTTGTCATTTAGAGTTGCACTGGAAATTATGTGCTACTGTACTGAATCCAAAAATGTCTAAAATAAACAAAAGAAGAATTATTGTTCATAACTATTTTCAATTGGCTACAAACTCTGCATAGAAGCAAAGCTTAAAGAAATGAGGGATGAAGCAAAACCTCTGCACAGTACTGTGGATAAATAAAATGGAAGCAAAAAGAAGACAATTCTTTTTTTAAACACATTTCAAGCAAGTTGATGTTTATAGTATGTATATTAAGACGAACATGAGCAGTCACATTAATATTACAAGCAGTTCTTAAACCTAACAGCAAAAAAAAAAAAAAAATTGTAACTCTGAAATTAAAAGGTATTACTCACTTGCAGAGGCAGACAACTAACATGATGCAACATATAAACAATCCAGTGGCAGGTGATAGAATGAAAAAAATGTACATTGAGAAATGAACACCTGAAAGAAAGAAGAGGATTAGTGAAAAGCAGGATCATTTTGAACTGTACAAGTGATGCTTGTACAGAAGTGATCAGTCTTTGTTTATCTATACATACCTTGTTTTACAGTTAAATTCCATATCATGTTTCGAAAGCCTTCTCTATCAGACACAGTGCATGTATACAGTCCAGAATCATTATGTTGAGCTCTAAAAATGCTGAGCGTGGAAGGTATATTAGAGTCTATTTTGAATCTTTCAGAGGAAAAATTTGAGAACGTCTGATTCGGTGAATTAGCAAAATAAAATCCGTCATTTTTCCAGCTGACCATCTTTGTGGCATTCGCAGACATGTTGCAAATAAACATGACCGGGTCGCCGCTGGACACCAACATGTTCTTATGTGCTTCCATCTGAGTCGCTGATACTGAAATATACAGACTAATGTTACAGTAAAACTCAATTCAAATCTGGATGAAAACACGCAAAACAAGAAGAAATCTGCACAATACCTTTGAAGACATTCTGTATTTTTAACAGCTGAATGAAGAGTAGAGATGCTTGCTTCAGATTGAACATGGTGACCCTCTGACAGAGAGAACTAGACTGTCACTTTATCAACTGATACAAACGTAAACGCAGAGGAAGCTATAAGAAAGGGAAGTGGTTGAATGCGTCTTTAAAACAATTGAGGAAGAGTGTCAAAGAGGTTATTGAAACAAACCAATATAAGATACAAAAGCTGTTGAAATGTTAAATAATCAAAGTCAATAAGCCAATGTCAAAGTCAATAAGCTGACTAAATTCTTGCGTTTAATCTTTGTGCTATAAGAACCCAGAAAGTTTCTTTATCTCTCCATCTTTTGTAAACTGGACCTGCTGATCCATTTAGTTTCACCTTCCCTTCTACCTCACAGTCTCCTGGTTGTGTTTGTTTATTTCTTTTAAAGGAACTCGGGTAGAGAATGCAGTAATTTGTCAGCCTCTCGTGATCCAGAGACAATACAGAAACTGAGGTCATATTGCCTCAGCATCTCATGTCATATCGCAGATACACACTCAGATTGCCCCTTTTGCAAAGTCAGCAAACTGTAATCTAGTTGCAGATACTGTAAACATCAACAGATTTATCCAATTCTGGTAAACCTCGTGACATAATCATGGATACATTTGAGTGTCTCACCTTCTTGTAAACCTAACAAGCCATCTTTCTGGTTTGAAATAAGGGTTGGTACGCTCCTCTTCAGGATGAAATGCAGAGCTCGTATGCACAGGACTGACCCAGTTCTGAATGCAGTAATGTGGTAAATGTTTGGCTAACACTGCAATTTCATTTTTATCTCCCCGAGCAGGTAGCGAAAAATTATCATAACTCTCATGCTGACTGTAATGTCAAATAAATGTGGTATTAACCTTGATGTTTTTTTTGTACAGGAAAAAAGAAGCACAGAGCCACCACAAACACAAAGTCAGGTGATTATTTTACTGATATTACTGACGCTGATGTTCGTTTTCTGAGATGTACTTGTTAACAATTTTTCACACTGTGAAGGAAGAAGTGACAGCAGACGCAAAAAGAGCTGCTAAACAAGTGTTTACTCAGTTCAGACATTTGTGATTTGTCATGTTCAACCATGTTAGCTTGATGTGCCTCCATGTTTATGTAAGCAATGGGGCCCAGGACTCATCGCAGAAATGTTGCATTATAAGATAATCCAAGACCCTACCATCACAGTCGGAACTAGAACAAGCTGCTGTGTGACAAACAACAAAACGTAACGACTATTAAACATGATTTCCACACTTGTAAACCAGCCGGTGTTACTGGTTAAGAAAATCAAGTCAACTTATATGTGAAGATACATTTTTGGCCTGTCCTCGGATTTAAAAACCTTCTCAGCAGAATAGGTAGTTTATCATTAAGAGTAATACTTATTAAAATGATAAACCATAAAAATATGCATGTTGACGAAGGTTTCTTTGGAAAAAAATCTATATATTTTTTTAAATGCAATCAGCAGCCATATAGATTGTCTAGTTTGAAGGAAAATACTGAGGAACTGGATCGAGGAGAACAATAAACTTTCTGGAACAGCAAAGGAACTGGAGCACAGGAGGTTAATAGTTATCAATGGAGTCGTCTGCAAGATGTAAAGGCGAACCAGTCCACAGTGTCATACTCGCCGATGCAAAGGCTCTTTCTCCTCAGGAAATCCAACAAACCTTCGTTTCTGTTTAAAGGATCTACTGACCTGAGAGTGAACATAAGGGTGAATCTCTTCAGGAAGACAAGATGGAGTCAAGTTATGAAGGGACTTAGAAACAAATAAGAGGATCTGAAATTTAACCCTGAAGCCAACTGGAAGCCAATAAAGTCAGGCTTAAATCGGAAATGTGCTCTTGCTTTCTTATAACAGTGAGGCGGCAGTGTTTTGAAGCAGCTGTAAGAGAGCAATAGCAGCAAAGAAAACAGCAAAAAGAAGACCATAATTAGGCCGAGATGTGATAACAGCCAGGATTACTATCTCCAGACTGCTGTAAGATAAAATAGATTTAATATTTGCTAAATACCTCAACTTGTAAAATGAAAACAAAAAATCAAGTAAAAAGGAAGTCATTTCTGAAACTGGTTTAAATACATCTGTCTTAACACTTCCCTGAGACATGTATGTGTTTCCTTTAAAAAGAAAAATATTCATCCTAAAAAATAATCAGATATTTCATTTCAATACAGTTCAGTATGCTCACTATTTGATCAGTAATTTTTTTCGTTTTGTTTGTTAAATTTTTTTTTTTTTACTGATTAGTGAAGTAGCTTCTTTAATATAAGTAGGCAAACTGCTCTTAGGGTTTGGGAAATAAAAAAGCAAACCCCATTCCTACAATGGACCTCAGTGCAGCCTTGGTCTGGACTGATTTAATACAGCTAATTATCTGTATGAAATCATTTATCTTTCACAGTTAAAATACAAGATACTCACTTCCTGTAAATGCCCTACTAAAAAGGTGTTTCAGAATAACTGAACTGTTCCTTTACTTCATTGAGTCATAGTTTGCTGGATTCTCACACACGCCCTCTACTGGATAAAAAAATACAAAGTTGATCTAGAACTAATTAACTCAACTTCAGTGTTTTTCCTGGCTATCAGGGGCCACTGCCCTGCATATTTTAGATGTTTTTCTGCTCCAGCACATCTGATTCAAATCATAGCATTGTCTCTGCATGTCATCAAGTACTGTAGAAGCTATTAATTATCCATTCATTGAAGGCCGATGTGTAGCAGAAGGGAAAACACCACAGCTGTGGCTCTTGAGGACCAGGATTGAGAATCGTGTAGAATCTAGTTTGACACTCAGGTAAAGTGAAATAAGTCAGATTAACAACATTTCAGTTACTTATATTGATTGTTTAACAGAGTAAACCAGAGAGGAACACATCATAATAACTATGTGGATTTTAAGGATATTGTACAGACACTCTTAGAAATTTCTGGAAATTTACAGCAGAATTCTAGCACTAACATACTGTTATTACAAAATACGGTAGAATATTGTTAAATTTGGTGTCTTATTCTGTTGTCACAATCAAGACTGACGACTGGCAGTAAACTACCGCAAAATAATTGTACAGTACAGTCTTTTTCCTAGGCAAGACATTTTACTTGTATTTCCATCTTAGAGAATCAGCATTTAAAGTCAATTTTAAAAAATTACTTTCTATAATAAATCTTTTAGGGAATGAATCAAAATCTACAGGGCAAAATCAAAAAGTGTTAGATTTCTAGTGTTGGTGTTGTATGTTAAAAATACAGCGTTAATTCAACACTTGTTTAGTCTAATTCAAAGACAGGAGTGTTAGTTTCCCTAAAGAGTTGGTGTTATACCAGAGAGTTAAATTTTAGCAACTCTTGTCTGGTGTTGATTTTGAAATCAACACCAGACAGAGTTGTTCCCACAATTGCAAAGTATCTGAGGAGGGAGGACAGCAGTATGGCGTCTTGTCTGGAGCTTATAATAACAAGGTAAGTTCCATGTTAAGATTATCATGTTTTTGATTAATTTTCTGTTTGTGCAAGAGTATCGACTTATGCTTAACGTAAGTTTATTTGTTTGGATATCCCGGTGTATACGACTGTTTAAAACAGGGGTGCTCAAGTCCAGGCCTCGAGAGCTGCCATCCTGCAACTTTCAGATGCTTCCCTGCTCCAACACACCTGAATCAAATGAATGGCTGGTTAGCAGGTCTGTTCAGAGCTGATCCTGGTCTGTTGGAGTAAAGATGCATCTAAAAGTTGCAGGACGGTAGCTCTCGAGGACTGGACGTGAGTACCCTTGGTTTAGTATTTTTGTTAGCAGCTAAAGCTAGCCAAGCAGGTGTAGCACGGGGTGTCGGGTGGTTAACCGAACATTTAAGGGGCCGTTTACACGACAATGACCCAACAAAAACGGAATGTTTGTTCCGTTTTTATTACATTTACATGAAAATGTTCTAACTACAATCTTTGTTTACAGAGAAACGGTATAAATCGAAAAAGTGTAATGCCCCTGCGCATGCGTAAAAAAACCCCGTTCTACCTGAAAGCTGTTATAACCGTTAAGATGGCAGCGAATAAAGTATTTCTTTGGATTGACAACAAGGTTGAGCTGTATGATATTTGTCTTCGATGATTTAAGTAAAGAGGTATAAAATGAGCACCGTGTTGGAGAGCTGTAGTTAGATTTATAAGAGTCAGAAGCACAAATAATACTCTGGTATCTGGCATTTTTGGTAGTTTCTTCTGTGGATTGTAGAGAGCAGGTGTTATGCCGAGAAACGCATGCCTGCCGGGAATTACGTGCCCTGTTGCGGGAGTGCGCATCGCTCTAAACTCTTGCATATTAATGAGAAAACAGACTGAAATCTGACCGAAGATGCGTAGTATGAAATGTGCCATACTATGTATGAGCTGGGGATTCTCTGGAAGTAAAGATCCGTTTATTCTATTTTAGGGCTGTTGTAAACGAATATTTTAATCGAGTAATCTATCGATTATTCTTACGATAGATACGATATCTATTGATTATTAATCGGGTAATCGGATAAAAAAAAGATAAAATAAAACATTGGTAAATCTAACAGCAGTGTTACTATCACATATCAACATCAGTCCAATGTTTCACATTTGAGCTTCTCTAACAGTTACTTTTCTGTAGTTTAGAAAATTAACCTGTAACAATAATAGCTCACTTTGTT
>CAEGAE010026437.1:0-15299 GCA_903067095.1 Girardinus metallicus
ATATATATATATATATATATATATATAAAGTTGAAGGAATATTTTTTCTTTTTTAGGGTATGAGTGAAAGTATGTGAAAGGCTATTTTGTTAATCAATTAAGTAGATTTGGACTTAAAGACTTGGCCTATTGCTTTGTGATAAGATTATGATAAAAATAAAAATTGACAATAAGAACTACTTGTTGCTTCTTTTTTAAGTAACTGAATGGCTGTGAATGCATGGCACAGCAGTTATAGCCCCCCCACCCCAAAATGAACAAAAACATATCCATTTGTGATATGCTTCTTTAGGACGCCAATCACAGAAAGACTGCACAAAGTAATTTGATCTTATCTTCAAATGTATTGATATTTGTTGATATTCTCCATGGAGAAAATAGTAAAAATAACAGTTCAGACAATAAGCAGTTAATTTAACATTTCATTTGAATTTACTCTCACAACAATAAATTGAGATTCTTATGACAAAAAGTTTTCCATATAAATAACAAACAATGCGATAAATGCTTGCCCCAATTACCTTCCAAAGAGCACATATTGCAGTTTGTGGTTGTGGACAGTACATAGCGTATGCTTCAGTAAGGTAAAAAAAAAAAAACATGGATAGCTGTGATGTTAATGAATGATCTGCAGCACAGCAGAACGTCCACAACACTGCAGTGAATACGGTGGGAAAAAAAAGCTGCTGGGTCATGTACAGTGGGGAAGTTTAATACATGACTACACACGCTTATTGCTGTGCAAACTCCTCTGCACTCCTATGCTCAAATACAACCCAATCCCACAGTGAAGCTGGGAGGATTTGTAATGAATTAAGATGCTCCAGTGCTGATGAAGAACCCGGCTCCAAGCACTGAACCAGAGAGGGCGACCGTTCTCTCACAACAACAGTCTCAGTCGACGCTCGTATCTCCTTCATGCTGCTCAGACATTCTGACTCCGGTGTGTTTCTTTGTCCCTCCGTGGCTCACTCGGAGTCACCTTTAGCTCGGTTTAGGTTTTAGAACGCGTCGAGCAGCAGAGACGTAGATCTGCTTTTGTAGCAGAGACGGCAATCCCAGTGATACCTGGACTGCGTTCACGGACTTAAACCGATGTGACCTTTTGTGCATTTTAGCTGGAAATGTTGATGTGATGGAGCACTTCCAGGAAGTCTGGAGCCAGCATATCTAAGCCATTTACACTGAAAATTGACACAAACATGAAGAACTGCGTTTAAAGGTTAAAGAACATTAATCTACTTTTAATGTTTCCCCGTTTACCACCGTGCGTGATCACTCTTACAAACAGCGGTGTAATTGTCTCATCCTCGTTTCTCTCCCTCTCAAACATCACACCTACTCCCAGTCACTCCACAGTTTGCCCCCCCCCCCCCACTGCCCTCCACCCACCCTCTCCGGCTCCACCTACAGGTGATGAGCTCATCTCTGCGGTTGCCTTAGTCACCTAACAACACGTCTGAGAAGCTGGCAGAGAGGAAGACCTGAACCAAAAATCGCAGGAACAAAGCCCCGTGTTAGACGCCAGTGATGTCATCACGAGGCCCGGGTGAGCACGGCAGGCCATGATGACAACAGCCTCCATCCTCCGAACCCGTGATGACTCACTCCGGCGTTCCACAGAGAGAAGGGGCAGCCATTATACGGCTCGGGATGAGATGTGGAAATCTAATGTGTGGTTATGAAACAATGGATGGTTCTAATCAGTATGCAAAACAAGAAAACATGTTCAACACCCCACCGCCCCCCATTAGTTGACAGCAGATTATACAAGCACACAATATTTCCATCAGTGACATCTAAAACAGAAGGAGAGAAAAAAAACAAGAAAAAAAACTCTGTTATAACAATCTCTGGACGCGCTCCATAGCTGTGTAGGATCAGATTTCTGGATAAACGGTTTGAAGTTGGAGAAGCACAACTTTTTACTCCAATCTACAAAAATAGAAGCTGGCTTTTCAAACTATGGATTTATTCTGTTTATGTCAAACAGAGCTCAAAAATGAACACACCGTAAGGATGTGCAAGAACCGATGAGAAACAAAGTCACTGACACTTATCAGTTCTGAAAGAGCTACAAAACCGTAAGGCTTTGAGTTGCCAGAAAAAGATATAGATTTTTATCTAGTAGTAAAAACACTCCCAATGGCAGAAGGTCACAAAATAACCAAGAAAGACATCAAACACAGTGCGAGGTTTTCTGCAGGTTTCACCAGCTCAAATTTAATTCATAATGGTCTTAAAAAGGTCATAACTTTAACACACTGCATCATGGCAGAAATGTACGAATGAAATTGCATATTTTATAAAGCAGTGCCGAGCTCTTTCAGCACAGAATGCCCACAGCATCATATCTGTTGGTAACAGAAGTGAGACAGTGGCAAAGACAAACGTCGTCCGACCAACTGGCGATAATTCACACATACCAATGATAGATGCAAAAAAGCTATGTGGCTAGCAAGGGTTTATTAGCAGCTAGTTAGCGGGAGCCTCAACTGCCACAAGTCACAGAACGTAATGAAGAGTTTGAGTCTGGACGCGACTGAAATGTTTGCCTGACGGAAAAGTCTCACGAGAAAAATAAACTACACACATAGAATATATAAGCAAATAGTCCTGAAACAGCCAAATTTAAGACCTGTGATCAGCATATTTAAGGCCAACTTAAGTTTTTGAATGAATTTCAGACATTTTAAGGCTTCATCAATTTAGGACATTTTAAGGATGCATGGACACCCTGACTGCGTTCACAGTTAATACAGGACTCGGCAATAAGCTCCCCAAGGCTTTAAGGGAAATATTCTGTGGACTGACTAGACAGACAGATGTAGGATTTACAGTCCGACATGGTGGTAGTGTAATGCTCTGGGCCTCCTTTGCTGCTTCAGGACCTGGATGACCTGCTAAACGATGGATCATCAATTCTGTTCTCTATCTGAAAAATCATAAAGGAAAATGTTTAATCAGCTTGGTCAGGCTTGGGTTTTGCAGCAGAAAACTAGTACGAAACATGCCAGCATTCCACCTTTGAATGATTCAAAAATACAAAACACTGATTTTGGAGTGGCCTAGTCAAAGTCAAGCCCTAAATCTCATACAGATCTTGTGGAATGGCTTTAAACAGGCAGGTTATGCTTGAAAATCATTTAGTGTGAATATTATAAAACAATTCAGCAAAGACGAGTGATGGCCTTTTACTGAATCATGGCTTTAAAAAGAGCTTCTCAAATTTACTCATTATCTTTGATATTAAAATTTATTTAATAATTTGAAACATGCAAGTATGGCAAAAAACAAAACAAAACAAGAAATCTGACAGGAGGCAGAAAGTTTTTCACTGCATATTTCACACAATATTCAAAACTGAGCAAACAGACAGGAACTTTTTACTGTACATAAACATGGTTCTGTTTCAGGTTTTAATCTATACTGCGATAAATAAAAAAATCCATTATAAAACTAATCATTTTGACTCGATTTCTGAAGCTAAAAGAAAACAGGTTTTCATTTAAATTACTTAATTCACACTGATTGTATGGATGCCACACTATTCTTTGCTGCCCTTTGGCATTCACGCAAATACACACATTACTGTGTTGGTGCTCAAGAGGGATTTCCCCTCTCATTCTCAACTTCTCTGTTTAAAAATATGTCTAGTAGTGAAAGAAACAGCTCGACCGCCAGATGGGAACTGCTCACTCTTTAAGACAACAATGCTATGAAAACGAACAAATCTGCTACAGTGTCTGTCCGTAAAGTAAAGAGCTCATTGCAGGGCTGCTGATGACAGCTTAAAAGTTAAACTAATTTCCTTTACTGAACCTCCTGATAAAGCTAACAAATTTCAGAACATCAGAATTAAAAAAAAAAAAAAAAAAAAAAAAAAAAATCAGGACGTTTTTTTCCTCAACGAGTTTCCTGAGAAGAAATAATAAAAAGTGACGAAGGAACATTTTGTGCTGAACGTCTCTAAATCTGTATGTAAATAGGAAATGTAATTTTGATGAAGTAAATAAAAACCCAAAGAAAGTAACAAGCTAGTCACATGTATGCTGCATGAATGAGCCTCATTATTCAAACTAATTACATTCGGTGCTTACAAGTACAAGATGCTAAAGTGAGTTTAAAATT
This sequence comes from Girardinus metallicus, assembly GCA_903067095.1. NCBI lineage: Eukaryota > Metazoa > Chordata > Actinopteri > Cyprinodontiformes > Poeciliidae > Girardinus > Girardinus metallicus. The sequence goes on from CAEGAE010026437.1 coordinate 4,132, forward strand.
GTTGAAATTTTTGTGACGTCACCTCGGCTCCTGATATAAATATTTTGTGGCTTCTCAGTGGATTGAAGACTAGAAGAAAATGCACCTTCATACATCAACTAAATTTTTAAAGCAATAACTCAGGGCAAAGCACTGCTACAACCAGTGGTACTGTAGGAAATCGGCAATAAAACTGATCTGATCTTTTATCAAACAGGGTCAATGTGTTGCATTGTACAGTTATGTAATTTACACTTGCAATATAGGTCATCATATGATCAAAGTCCTTCAAGGATTCTGGACCTTGGAGGTTTTACGCATCACAACTACAGAAAAATTAAACAGTTTGCATGTTCTGCATTTAGAATAGATTTCACAGTCGCAAAATAAAAGCAGAAAAAGGAAAGGTATTTATATGATACAGTTTTCAAAATAAGAAAAGCGTTTTGGGAAGCCATACATTTTAAAATGTTGTGCTCAATCAGAAGGCACCCATTCCAATCCTGTCCTCTACTTCATAAACTTATTTTAAACCTCCCTCAAAAGCAAGGCCTGATGGGGTGCTGTGGTGACGCAGGGGGCAAAGCAAAGCACGAGCCACGTATTGTCACAGTGGTCGCAGGTTTGATTCCCGGCCTGGTGACATTTGCCGCATGTCTTCCCCCTCTCTCATTGCCATTTCCTGTCAAACTACTTTCAAATAAAGGCCACTAGAGCCAACAAAACCTTAACAAAACACACACAAAAAAAAAAAAAACAAGGCCTGATGTCTTATCGATCTCCACATAAGTTTCAGCAGGTAAACTTCCTCAAATGATCGACACGCGAAACATCAGGCTGCACGGCTACCATCAGTCATCTCCTCTGCAAATCACACTGGACTGGATTGGGCCTAATCTTCTAGCAGGAGACGCGAAAAAGTCCTAAACAATAAAAGCAAAGTAGTTCTGATCACTGCGGGAGTTTTACGAAACACGATCCCTCTAATCTACTGCTGTCAAACACAATTCCAACTTTGATTTAACAGCTTGCCTTTGGACTGCCTGAATAAATATGCCTAAACAGAACAATCTCTGTGTTTCTCCCCTTCCTTCCGCTGCTCAAGTCTGACACGAGTTTTTGAAGCCGTTTGATCTAAACAAATGTGACAGAGCGAGTCTTGTTCATTTTCCACCATCTGACTATGGTAAACGGATAAACGCCTCTAGGAACAAATAAGAGTAGATAGCTTCACAGCTGGATGTTTTGACTGTGACATTCTGAAAGAGCACAACGTGTTGAGAAAGACCACATGGTCGGGTACAAATGGGAAAAAAAAAAAATCCCCAAAACATTACAATAAAACAAGAGGAAGATTTATTTTTACGCTGCTTCAAAAGGAAGCAGCCTGATGTAAATAAAGCCGGCGATTTTAGGATACATAAGGCATTTATACTCCCTGAATGTAATGAATACGGACTAAAAAGGTCCAAACAGTACAGAAAAAAAATTAAATTAATTTAAAAAAAAAAAAAATCATACATACAAAATACTTAGCATTGCTTTCTCACGTACAGAACTTGACACAGAGCAGATGGTTCTCTAAATTCTGCAAAAAAAAAAAAAACAAAACTTGGAATTTTTTTTTGCACAATTTCAAATGGAGCCATCTGATTTTTAATCAACCAAAGCAGGTACACGCTTTTATCGTTTTGCCACCCCCCCGACCCCAAAAGAAAAACTTAAGCTATCGTTCCAGATTACATAACATCATCTCTGATGTGGAAGATCAAGCAGAAAACCATGTGAAGAACAAACACGACCCAAATTTCTCCTCACAACTGAGGGGAAAAAAACAAAAACGGGAGTTCAAACCTAAGCGAGCGCAGCCAAGTTTATCCTCAAGGGAACAGCTGGTAACGGGCCTGACGGGAGGGTTAACTGCGCTGTGATCAAAATCACTTTACATCTTCCAGAGGGAGGGGAGGAGGGCTGCTGATCAGAGAACGTCAAAAAAAAAAAACAGGCAAAATACAGAAGAACATCAGGTCATCCAGGAGATGGGAGGAAAAAAGACATTGGATGAACAACAGATTTTGCATGACGCACCGGATGAGAGCTTAGAGAATCAGAACTACTATTCCCCGCCCCCTATGTCCAAGTGCAATGAATCATCTTAACCATCACGTTTAATTTTACTCCCACAGGCTAATTGGAGTAGCATTGAAGGCCATAGCTGACGTCCTTGAACATCTCGATTACCGTTTTGTTTTCATTTTTGAAAAGGCTTTATATATTCTTTACATAAATAGACAAATTCCAAGTGCTGGATGAAATATAGATTTCAATAACAGGATGTCACAAAATGTGTTTAGTAAAACAAAAATGTTTTAAAAGTGCACTGACAAAGTAGTGTGCGTATTAATACTACACACCACAGGAAGTTCGATGGATTTTACAGGAAAGTCTGATCGGTGGCTTTCTATAAAATGCTGTCACATCCTCCTTATTGGAGGATGAATCATGACAAACCTGTGACCTAAAGCCGTTCCAGTTGTTATGGAAAACACTTGCAGGAAGTGATGGGCGGCAGGTGTTGTGGCTGTCTGTGTCACCTCTGTGACCTTACCTAAATAATCCTGATGGACGCAGCGGAGCCACCGTGACTCCAAAATGTGTCAGTGGGTACATCGGGGACACCTTCCCTCTCGAGGAGGCTGTGTGACACCGCCAGCTTATGATGTGGGACGCCGAGTTCACCACCAAAAGTTGATACAATGACAGGAAAATACAGAATTAGGGAGTTTTCGTGCTGTTCCTAGCTCACTGCAGTGAGAGGACCCACACTAGCGGCGCCCTGTGTGTCGGTGGGGAGGAGGCATCACCAGGGGTAACGGTCCGCCTACATCACAGAGCCTCCCAAATCAAAGTCGAGAAACAACCTCCGAGTCTAAAAGTTGCGGTGAAACCTCAGCACCTCCAGCAGAGAGCTGCTGCACCCACTCTGCTCTGCGGACTTTGCCGGGTCCTTTCCGCCGGGCCCAGGCGAGACGTGAGAGTGGGGCGCAGAGAAACACATTCTCTCCCCCCCACCACCCCTCAAATGTTCCCCCTCTCGCCACCGACGTAACAACATGTCGGCAGAGACGGCCATGTTTAGCTGGTTATGTCGACACGGGGGAGGAGGAAAAGTAGACACGATGTTTCTCCTCTCTGCCTGCCGACGCCACAGTCGCCGCATATCAGAATGAAACTCTCACGCGGGGCTCGAAAATGTCCACCTAACTTCAGGAGGGGACACGCTGTGTCCCCCCGTACGCAGGTGTAAACGGCAGAGCCACGCAAAGTTCATGCGGCGAGACAACTTAAAATGTTTACACGGCGGCGTGTGGACGTCACGAAGCACCGAGAGGCACACAAACAAACAACAACACGCAGCTTCAACTTGGGGGGACTTTTTGATAAACAGAGCCGCGGCGAGTCGACAGAAAACCAGAGGAAGAGTTTAGCCGTTTCTTACCTGCCCACCCCCTTCTTGACGCGACGTTCAGGTGGCGCGGTACAATCCCAAAGCGACCGCTGGAGCAGCAAGCACGCCGAATGGGTTGGAAAGAGTCTCGCGGCGGCCCAATAGCCGACGAGACAACAGGCGACAGGGAAGGGAAAAAATTGGCGATCACAAGGAGGATCTACGCCAAAAGCCACATGATCGCCGACGTCAGAGTACGTATTTGCATGTCGTACCGGAGCGCCGGTGTCCGTCCACAGCGGCTCCATAGCGATACGTCCGTGAAAAGTTTGGCCGCCGGAGGAGAAAAGTGGGACAACTCTGCATCCCGATATCAGGAGGGAACCTGAAGTGTCCACCAGGCATGTCCGCTGCGCTGAAAATGAATGAACTGCGTGTTGTTGCTGTCAAGTTGCCCCTTGATGATCTCCTCTGCTCGGAGCTCATTGAATATTACATCCAGCGATGGGGCGTTTGCTACCACCCAAAGTCCAACCCTCCATCATGGCCACGCCCACCAGCCCCATCCCTCAGAAGCAGAGCTGCTGCAGTGCTTTCTCAGCTGGAGGCGGTCTCTTCCAGCATGCAGCAGGGGAAACCCGCATTCAGCTCTGCCTCTCCTTCATTCAAAGTTAAAAACACCCTCCCTGCTGAATCTGTAGAGGTTAGCGTGAGGTCAGATGATAAGTCAGTGGAAGTGACTTGAGGTCACAAGCAGACACGCAACACTGACCTCCTCTGGAATCATGCAAAAACTGCTGACCTGGGCTCAGGCGTAGTCTATTATTTGATGATACGTTCAAGAAAAACACAGAACCAAAACAGTGAGGTGCAATATTACAGTAAAGTTTGAAACCTGTTATTTTTTCGTTTGCAGAGTAATGACCAGAGTGTTACCTTTTCTCCAGACAGGTTTGCAGTAATCTGAAAGCAGTCTTTAAGAAATGTAAAAGCCCTACAGGTTTTCAAGTTAAAAATGTTGAAATGTCAAGTAAGGTATTCTTTATCAAGGGTGGGAATTCATTCGAAACCATTATAGGTAAAAACTTAGGCCTAATAAAATAGCAATGTGCAGTTATGAAAGAGAGGGATGGATTGTAAAAGGAGTAAAATGACCCTGAGCTAGGCCAGTTGGGTGAGGGTTATCTTCCCCTACACCACTCTGTGTTGTATCTATTTATTGTGTATATTTGTATCACAGTGACTCTCAAAAGTGTGTAGAGTGCTAAGGAAAATTCTGGAAAACCTAAAAAGGAAAGCCACATTTTCTGTCAGGTGAATCAGATTTACTGTTGCGGCTTGTTAACACTTGTATGAGGGTGCTTTACCAAACGTTGGTATGGACCCAGTTTGTTGCGCCCTTGTTGTTTTATTTCATTCTAAAAGATTTGTTTATTTTACAGTTGAATGGCACAAGGAAAAAGCAATTTTTCCTGGTCTAATTTTGTCTACATAGACTTTATTGTTCCCAAAGGGGAAATTCTTTTCCACAAACCAGCCCCTGCACTCCCATCACCGCATAGACAATAACAACCGACAGCTAGGTAGACAATAACACGCAGCATGAGACAAAACATAACGAACAAGATTCAACATAAATCTTGTTCGTTAGCACACCTAAACGATAGCGTGTGCTGTTGTTTAGGTTGGCTTTCATCAAATCGAAGTCCTCTATCTTTGCCCCGAGGACAGTAAGGTGAAGTGTTCCTGTACTGGATGAGTAGAGTCCCATTGATAATACAATGTCACTTAGTTCAGTCAGTTCAGCATTTTTGTGATTTTTGTATCCAAACTTCATCATAATTTATTGGGAAAAATAACCCTAGAGTAAAATACTTGCATACATTTTTCCCTGGATGACTATGAAGAAACATGTGACTGGTTGAACTGACCCACATCAGACAGGAGCATGTTTATGCTCAAGGAAGACAAACGTATTATTTTTAAATAACCATTGTTCTGAAAAGCAATAACCATATTCAGTTTAAAAATTCCTTAATACTACTGATTTTAAATGAAGATCGGGAAAACCTCGGATAAATATTTACAAATGCAATAAAAGATGGAGGATGACTTATTTAAAGGATCATATCTTGTGTCAACAATCCAAATGAGGTTAATTGTGGTTACATGCAGCTGTGATAGAAAAATCTTATTTGGAGGTGCAGTACCTCTGACCCAAAAAGTAACTGTGCCATATCCTTCTTGTGAATTGAATATAAATAAGGCCTAGTTTTAATTATTAGTTTCAGAAAACTTTCTCTATCAAACGTGTTTTATGTGTTCTTAACCCAGATTTTCAAAGGAAACTAAATGTTAAAAAGAGGACTGTTTTTTTTTATAATTTACTTCGTTGTGAGACTAAACATACTCTGATCTGTGAGTTAAATAAAAGGTCACTAGATGGTGCCAAGTGGCTGCATTGATACACACTGCACTGAACTCCACCTATGTTTTCTCCATGGATTTGGATCAACAAACATAAGCATGAATGACAAGTCTAAGGTAGCTTAGACTTTTAAATTAACCAATGCATATATCTTGTTTGCAACTTTTACCACAAGCTGACTTCAAAATACAACTGATTCCATGTCATGTAGACAATAAAACCATGACAGAGACAGCATCAAATGTTGTCTTAGTTACAAAATGTCTTGCTGCTGTAGTTTGCTCTGAGCTGAAGTGACAGTGTTAGTATGTGGTCATGCAGGCAGGACATTTTCGTCTCCACTTTTCTCCTGTTAAGTGACCTATTAAAGTTTGTTTGCAACTTCAGATGTCACTTGGCTGTTGACACTTTTAAAGGCTCTGGATTTCCAGGAAACATTCAGCTGGACTCTGTGGGTGAATGTAAGCATTTGTGCGCCTTTTTGTTTAATTTACGCAGGAAACATGCCACCAGCTGAATTTCATTAAGTTTTTGTTCTAAAACTATAAATAATAAGGCATGTGACTTCCTCTTGTGTTTATTCAAACACACAGTTTTCAGTTGTCAGTATAAAAACTGCCTTTACAGAAAGCAACTATAGCTAAAGCCAGATTTACTCATGCCATTGGCAGACGCAGATAAACAGTAACATTTTATTTTAACCGACAAGTTTTACAGTCTGGGAGTCCCAGTCGCAATATGACTGATAATCTATACAGGGACCTATATATTTATCAACCTTAAAACTTTTATGTCATTACCAATGACACATTTTTATAATAGTATTAGAAACATGTGGAAATGTTGTCAACGGTTATAAACAGTATTTATTGCTGTAATGCCAGTGAAACACTTTCCCACTTTGATAAGGGTATGAATAATTTTCAGAAATAATAATTTATGAAAAATAATAATTTTCAAAGTGCCAATTTTAACAACTAAAATTGTAAATAAAAGCAGATATGTTTGAATATTTTTTATATATAGCTACATAACCTATGAAAAGCAAACGTTTTGACTGAACGGACATCATTTAAATCGAACTCTGCTGAGTGTATGAGTAGTTTTGGGTTTAACACTGCATTCGGATTCACTCGCTATAGTGTTGCCCTGTGATAAATGTTGTACTTGAAAATCTGAATAATGAGTATCTGAGGATTTTAATTGTGGTTGCTTGGAAACAACAACTCAAGAGAGCTCACAAAATCACCCATATCGGTTCTTATGAATGGCTTCAGGTCAGTTAGGTCTTTTGCTAATTTGTTACCCCATTTAGTATACATGCATTGCTCTTTTGTTTCTTTTTACTTTCTTTGACATCTGAAAACACCATTTCAAAAACAGTAACCATTGTGAATCAGTTTATTGCTCTGAAAAAAAAAGACTCATCAAACTGGTCAGATCTCTGCTTGACAGTATACTAGTTTTTTTTGTTGTTTTTTTTAAAAGATTTTAATTAAACCAATTTCTATTGACTGACAACTGCAGCCCTGCAAAAACATTGCTGTTTATTCAAAGAAGAGTTCATATTGGGCAGGCAGAGAATAAATCAGAAGAGCAGCCTTCTTAACTCTGAAGAAGTTGTGTGTCACAAAAGAAAAAAGGTCATTTTTAAAAATAAGCTGTGAGATGTCTCGTTTGTAATTTCCCACAAGCTAAATAAGAGACAGGAAACATGTGCAAGAGGTACTCAGATCGGATAAAACCAAAATTGAACTTACTTGCATACCTGCAAAATGCTCTGTGTGCCAGAAAGCTGACATTTCACAAGCCTATGAGGGGCCGATTAGGACACACAAGAACACACCTGAACACACCATCATGTGATGTTAAGTGTACAGGCAGAGCTATTATTTCTTCGTGTAGATTAAAGCATGTTTATTTGTTTGAATTCCCCAGTCAAAGTCCAGATCAAAATCAAATTCTATTTTGATTGAAAAATTGATTTTCCCAAACACTTTCCACCCAGAATGTGCGTTGCTTGAACTATTTTGCAAAGAAAAAAAAAGAAAAAATATTTCAGTCCTTAAAAGAAGCCCCTCATGCTATAATAACACACTTTTGGCTTATTTGTAAAAGAAAAACATGTTCCATTTTTATTTTAGCATCACAATTACCTGCTTAATGTGTAAAAAGATGTTAAAAAGCAGGATGTGGTTGCTTTTGCAGTGCAGCGTGGCTGATAATATAGCTATTAGTAAATCTTTTTGCCAGTTCAGACTCTTCCTCCTAGACGTGCTCTGTTGCACGAGCTCTTGTAGCTCTGATGAAAGCAATTGTGCATTATGTGTGACTGTGTCTTCTTCTTCTGCATTTGCTTCTCTGGTGAGCAGTTCTGGACCTGTCAGACAGCAGACAGTTGGAACAGGATCAACAGACTGTTTTGGTAACGTTTCATTGAGCGAGCACTGGGAGCTATCAGTCCTGTTATCGCTGTGGCTTCTCTTCCCACGTTCAGGTTCAGGTTCAGCCATGACACGGCTGTCGGTTGGGGCCATGATGGTGCAGACAGAGAGGCGTAGAAACAAGCATCACAGGAGTAAAAAAACAAGATGACGTTTTAGATAAATAGATTATCATGTCACTATTCTTCCTTTGGTTTTAATATTATAGTTTTCTAAAATGAACCTAAACAGCACGAAGAGTTTAATTGTTATATAGTGTAGAAAAATTTCCTGTTAAGACATCAGTTTTCAGACAGAATTCACCTGGAGGCTCTTATGCATCACTTTACATCACTGGAACCGAAGATTTTGTAATTAGAGCAGAAATCCTAAAAGGGATTGGTCAAATTATTAGAAATGAGAACCAGATTATAATCCAGATTAGTCGGTCCCACAGGCTGAAGCTAACAGACAAATCCAAGACTACAGGACTAAATTGATCTACTACTGTAAATCTTTATGTTTTTCTTTGCAATAGGTGATTAATTACACGGAAGGCAATAATTATTTACATGTTCCTCTCATTATGTGTTTCACAAGGGAAGATTATTGGTACCTCACCTCTTCCTACGTCCATTTTTTTTGTGTAAATAATATTTTCCTTCCAGATAAATAACCCTCCACTTCATATTACAACTTCTGCTTTGGCTTTGGTCCATCTTGGATTAGCTTTAGCCTCTGTCTCAGGGCCCAACTAATTTGAATTTATAAAAAATGAAGATGCCAACACCGATAACTACTGTAGGTGAAATACTAACTGCATATTATCTCGATTATTTCTTTAACCCTTTGCCAGCAAATTCCACTGTCAGATTATGTTTTTCATCCATTACTTCAAAAGTAAAGCAGCTCCCCTAGCCCCGACCCCATCAAACTCCTTTGTACAATACTCTAGAAAGCACTGTACAGAAACCTATAGGTCCCAAAATACACATTCAATTTCATAAATTCCTGAAATTCAGCAAGTCATTATTGTAAAAAAACAAAACATTTCAGTTTTCCTTGTTGTTAGCCTTTCATCTTTCTTTGATTAAAAATGTACGTAATTCCTTTGTTTTGCAGGACAAAACCAGCTTTCTTTTGTACTGAGCAAGGCAACAACACAATACACAAAGCTTGGCATCGTCATGATTTCCCAAGGCACACAAAAAGAGTGGAAGAGCGAGCCTTCTTTTACGAGCAAATCCTGTGCTCATTTCCATTTCTGTGTAATACTTATCCTTTGCGGTTCAGGGTACTGTCACTTCGCAAAAACCATGATATGAAAATATTCACCGCAGCGATATTAACCGGGAAGAGATATGAAACTGCTTCCACTCCGTGTTTCAGATTGTGAGTATTTAGTCTGCAGAGGCCCCAGACCGGCTGCACGGGTGTGCGTGTGTGTGTGTTTATGTGTGTTCTCATGCGTGCATGTGCACGTCAATGGGTGCCACCTCCGTGCGCTACAGTAAAGGTTCTCAGAGTCTGACAGAGCTGCCACTGTAATGATCAAACAAACACATGGTTGCAATTAGCCCATATGGCTTCCAGTGTCTAAGGGAGGGGGAAAAAATGGAAAGCAGAGACTGCAGAGGCAAAATAAGTGAAATTACAGTAATGCATCCAAGAGAGAGTGAGAAAGAGGAGAACAAAGGGATGGGAAGGAGATTAAGGAGTAGAGATGAAGAGGCTGGAGTTGGAGAGAAGATAACAAAAAAGCAAAAGAGTAGAAGGGCGGGGAAGGCAAGGGGAAGTTGCAATGGGAAATGGGTGGTTGCAGCCAAATTTTCATTCAGATTTACTTTTGAGAAGAGGCTAATTAAAATGTTGAGAATTTGCTGATCTAAGTCGGCTTGGTTGTGTTGACCTCAGAGGGGGTCGAGAGCTAGACCATCTAAACAGAAGAACCACGCACTCCTGAGCTTTGTTGCACCATTCACTTCGACTTAATCTCTTCCATGGGGACATAATCTGTTCCAGGGGTCTGAATGCAGTTGTAAGACAGGGGTCAATGACGCAAATTCATCTTCTGAATAAACCATAACTTTGCAACTTTTGGGAAAAGACCGCACATGGAAGAAGTTTGTCCTCAGGGCTTTCTGGCCTCTTTGGGCTTTATTTTTTCCATTTTTTAACAATTGTGAAGTTGTGAAACGGTCTGGATCTTTTCTAAACCCGTCACCCTACACAGTTCACAAGCCCATTACTGTGACTTGGCAATAATAGTAAAAATCGCCATCGTAAAATGCAATCAAAAATACGTCATCAGTAATTGGTCGATATAATCTCACCGTGTTTGATAGCGGAGCATGACCGATTTTCTTTGTTACACTCTAGGCAGCATAATTGTTAATGCAATATCCTTTTCTACATTTTTTACATTCTAAACAGAGTTCATGGTTTATTTTTGTTATTCAGTTTTCTTTGACTGTACACAGAGCAGAGAAAAGTCCCTCCAGTTGTTGGCAATTCTGCAATAAAGGAAATTTATGCCAAATCAACAGATCCTCGCATTTTTGCGAGCTATAACATAATTATGAATTTATTGCAAATTTTCCACAAGACTAGTTAAAAACATTGCTAACTCCCACCTGCAGGTGGTGGTATAGCCGACTTCTACTGCACTTTGTATTGCCTGGTTGCTAAAAAATGTGCTATATAAATAAAACAGACCTTTTTCACGACAACCGGAAGCTGCATCTGATAGGGCTGGGGTACTTCCTGTTTTATTGGCTGTATTTCAAGTACTCTAAGAAAAATGTTTCTCCTTCGGTCCTTTTCATCATCCTTACTTAATTTGCCAGCACTTTCTTTCACTGATGAGGAGAAAATCGCAGCGGCGAATTCG
>CAEGAE010026438.1:0-19108 GCA_903067095.1 Girardinus metallicus
AAATAAATCTTGTGACACTGCAGAAGCTTATTGAAACAATGCCACAGCGAATGCGGGCTGTAATCAAAGCTAAAGGCAGCCCAACAAAATATTAGAGAGTGTGACCATTTTTTGGTGGCGACTTTTTTTTTGGCCAGGCAGTGTATAATACAAACTTCACACAGAAACACCTTGATTAAGCAATTTTCAAACCTTCAAAAGCCTTTTGCTGTAATGAGAAAATACTACAGTTCTTGTGGGGCAATGGTGGTGATGTTTGTAGGAGTTCATCCCACAATCGGCTTGCTGGTTCGATCCCCTCTTCACCTGCCTCTATCTTTGTGTCCTTGGACAAGACACTTCACCAACCTTGCCTACTGTTGGTGGTCAGCGGGCCTGTAGCACCAGTGCATGGCAGCCTCGCTTCTGTCAGTCAGCCCCGGGGAAGATGTCTACTGTGGGAAGCTACTACCCAGTAGCTTGCCACAATCAGGGTGTGAGTGTGAATGGATGAATGACTGTAGTGTGACGCGCTATACAAGTACAAAGCCAAGCCACAAACCACTGTGATCCTTTTGCGTATGTCAAGACTGAAAAAATAACAGACATTAGAAAATATACTGAGTATTGTTGAGTAAACTTCCTCTGACTCCCCAAGTGTTTACATTTTTCTGTCAAGACAATGATAAAGAAGGAGGAGCAGCAGTAGTTTTGCAGTCAAGTTTATAAATTACACTTACAACTATATTCCAAAAATGAACAATAAATAGCAAACATGGCAACAACAACATCCCACATCATGAACCCTCCATCACTTTGTGCTGGTTTGCTGTGTTTTGTTTTCTCCAAGCTGTGCCTTGGAGAAAACAAGGCACAGTTCTTGCCCCACAAGAACTGTGTTTTGTTTTCTCCAAGCTGTGCTTCTGGATGCAGCCTCGCTTCATCCAGAAGCGAGGCTGCCACCACCCGCTTTTCATCCAAGCTAAACCAACATATAGCTCTAAAATTAATACCTATACACATACAGTCATGTCAATGAATTAGAATATGCTTCCTATGAGGCTTATTGGACAATTTAAAGTTTTCTTTTGAAAATAACAACCTCAAAGAAAGTTATCTCCTATAAGACCCACCTCTTTAGAGTTCCTATAAGACAGAAGAAACACTAACCAACATTTTCATGTGTAAAGGTGGCACTTGGCAAAATATAATGTTTCAGTTGTTAATTTTTGTGTTTTTCTGATGTAAGGCAGAAAATCACAAAAACTTTTTGTGTTTTTCAAGGCAATTGTTGCACATTTCAGCAACAACTGCCTTTTTGCTGAAATGTTCATTACAAATAAACCTGATTGATTGGTTGAGATATTTATTGCTCATCTCAAACATATTGAACTTTATTTCATCATACATATTTGTTCATGTGTTATATAAATGTTGTACAGATACCCAAACTGTGGTCATTTACTGGAGCTTGTTCACTTTTATCTTGTTGTAGGAAGAGAACACTCTGTGTTGTTTGTCAGGAGGTGGAGTGACACCTGACAGCCAGCTTGAGGAATCTACATCCCCTGCAGACACAACTGAAGATGATCTTCTTCCTATGAAGCCGTGGGGAAGAAGCCAATCACTGCCTGCTTATGCTGACCTAATAATGGTAAACCACAATAACCACAGGAACTTCACAGGTTCAACTGTAATTTAAAAAAGGTGGTTAGAAAGATTTTGTAGAGTGAGACAGTGCAATCAATTGATCAAAACAAACAGCCACTACTTAGCCAACGTGCTTTTCATGAGTACAAGAATAAAAATGCAGACTATAAAGACAGATAAAGGATTTTAGCAACATTGCCAGAAACATAGAAGTGTCAAAGTACTACTGTGTGCTAAAATCAGGTCTAAACATATATGATTTTAATTTAGCTCTGAACTGAAATGGCAACAGTGGTACAAGGTGGGTTGCCAGTTTGATCCCCACTCTGCCCACTTCTGTCATTGTGGATTCTGTCTCCTTGGGTAAGACACTTCACTCTCCTTGCCTGCTGGTGGCGGTCAGAGGGTCCTCTGCCCAGAGGGGAGAAGCTGGAACTCCAAATTTAAAGGCTAGTATAGACAGTGTATGACGAGGCTTGCTTTCGGGGCAATACAACAAATAAATATATAATTTAGGAAATGAACAATAATGGATTTAACTTTAGCCAGAAGTCGACTAATCAACCAATAATCAATCCATTTTATTATTGGATTATTGGACAAATAGTTGCCAAACATTCCCAGAGTTTCAGACAAGAAATGGGCAGAGTGAGATGAGGGGGAAACAAATCTAGGAACTAAACCCAGGACACCTGAACAGAATACTTAACACTTCTATTTTGCATTAAGAAAACAACATGACTATTTTCAAACAGTAATATCATTGACTTTTTATTGGATGCATTATCATCCACATATTATAGCCTTCTGAGGCAATCTCACCAATCAAAGCTTAATGGTATTGGGAAGGCATGGGAGGAAGAGATGCAGGAAGGAAAGAGTTGTGGGGGAATGGGAGGAGGTAACTAGATCCTGGAAAATATAAAGAGGGAAAATATCAAGAGCCAATTCGAGTTCTATTGTTCACTTAAAAGATTATCCACAGAGGCTACTAGACTCCCTTTAAGATGGCAAAACTGAAATTATTTGATTCAGGCATGTTATGTTGGAGATGTGAGGGGACTAGAGGCTATTCCTATGAGAATGTGACAATACTATGAATCTGTGGGACAATATAATCATCTTTTTCAATAGGATCTTGGCCACAGAGTTAGCACAGAGCCTGGTTCCTTATATTGGTTACAATGTCACATGGGCTCATGCTATGTGACATTGCATGAGACACCAGTATCCTCATGACTGTGACATCACTGCCAACCTGAACATTTTTGGTCATCATGTCCAACTTTTTATGACCACACTGTACTGATTTTCTGATGGCTATTTCTGTCTGGATGATGTGTCATGTCACATCTCAAATCTTGTCAAACTGGTTTCTTCAAAATGACAATGACTTCACTTCACACTGATAGAGTTCACAGTCAAATCTAGATTTTTTTGGAATGAGTTGGAATGGGAGATAAGACATCTGCATCAACTATGTTCTGCCATCAGTAAGGACTCACACCATTGAGTTCGGAAATCAGATCCATCCTGGTGAGGTACCAGAACATGCACTGACAAGAGAATCACAAAATGCTGGAGCTACACCAAATACTGGTTGACTGAGCAGCAATTCAATACAGTAGGATGAGCTATGAATCTGTGCTCTGGCTGATTTGACTGCAAAAATGCAATACACAAGCTAATTTGTTGCAACCCTTTATTTAGTCCATTAGGGAGTCACATACTAGCTGTGCTTTCATACAGAGGCCCTGAGCTCTGTGCTCACACCATTCAGGTGTGAGCATAGCTCTGGTCAATTTCAGAGGTGAAACCCAAAGTGAGGTGTGATAGGTGCTGCTTGATCTTCTAACATCTGAAGAAAGAATCCACTCTTCAATACACTGTAAATAGTTGTTTTTGGTATATGTTACATATTTGATAAATTTAATTAATATTTTAGGCAATATTAAAAGTTTTGCAGTATACTACATAGTGCACAAAAAACTTCAGAGTAAGCCATAGGTTCTACAGGTAGTTCACGTTAGTTTTACAGACTGACATGAACAAAAATGTAGTAATCATAAAAAACAAACCTCTGAAACTAAAATCCATAAATGTAACTTTTCTATTTTATGTAAGTTTGCTTGCTTGTGTCTTACATTTCCTAATTGCTTTCTGTTTTCTGTATCTGATTGACTCTACCAGGGGGCTGGCGATTTATCTTTCTGCAATAATCTAGCAGGTACTAGAGAGGATGATGAAAGTGGGAGCAGCTCTACAAAGGTGGGATACTTATTACCTCGGAATACTAATTGCACAAAGTTTAGCAAAACAATTATTATTTGCTATACACTTAAATACCATTTAAAGAAGTTTTGACATTTAAAATCACAAACATAATCTAGTAATCCATACTGTTACATATACTGTAATTTCAGTTATGTCACAGTGTTACATTAATGTAAAGCAGCCACACAGTATCAGCTATGATGACCACTCTTGCTCAGTGTCTTGTTTGGTTTAAAATTTTGATGAATTTTGATGTCACATGTCAACAGGAAATGGATAGATCAGACATGGAAGATCCAGAGAATGGCAAGATCCACAATGACAGGAATAATGAGATGGAAGAAGCTCCTACTCTTAACCCCACCCCGCTAAATCAGCTGGACTTCTACCAAGTGAACCTGTTTACTTACTGTCAGACAGACAGTACGTATCTAACACACAGCTCAAAGAAAGTTTCCAGGATTTCTTCTCCTGGATGCTATTTTTCTTGAGTCTACAAGAATATGACACAAAAGCAACAAGCACAAGGTCCTTAATGGAATTTACTAATATGCCTCAGTTTCATTTCAAATACAAATTAAATTCAAAATACTTTATCACAAAGGGAAATTAAATGCATTTAAGAAAGATAAGATAAAAGGAAATTAATAAATTTAAGCTCACAGACATTTTTAATATGTTCTGGTATGAAACAATCCTTGCACATAACTCAAACTGATGTAGCACGGATGAAAATAGGCAACTAAAAAATACCGAAAGGCTGACAAGAAGACAAGCCTAACCCTCATGATGTTGCCTCACTGGCTGGCCGTGATGAATCTCTTCAAGGTGTTTTGGTCTGGAGAATAACTCCTAAACTGGCTTGGATACAGGTTTTATTGCAAAACAGTCTCCAGCAAGATGACTTCTGGTCTTACAATTGACATTTCTAAAACGAAAGGTTACCCGACAAACAAACATAACATGACCTGTAAATGGTCAACTATGGAATTGAAACTGGCTAAACGTTTCTATGTCAATGTATTTCTCTCTGTTAAACTAGTCACATATTCTTAATTGAACTCCAGACCCTTGAAAATTTGGTGGGTGCAGCCTTTGGGAAGTTAAAGGTGGAAAATTTTTATTTGAGGCATGTTAGTCATCCTGAAAAACATAGTTTAAGGTGTGGTGACTGAAGAGACAGTAGTTAATGAAGATAGGAGGCTGCTGTGTCAGGTTACTTCAAGCCTACAGAAGCGAGTCAGCCATCATATATGCAGGTACATCATTTTATCCTCCTGTTATCTTGGCACAATGCTCAGGAGGAGTGCGGCAGATGTCACGGTTGGACAACAGGAAAGCGGAGGTGTTGTCCTGTCATACCATCAGTTTCCCAAACCAGACGAAAATACTTGTAAATGTGCAAAAGTCGTCAGTGTGACCTAGTAAAAATCCTATGGGATCTACATTACCTTGACTCTAAGACAGCAGGAGGGTTAAGAAATCCTGACTGGATTACTTTCTGAATATATAAAAAACAAGCCAGACAGGTTTTAGTCCGTGAGATTTTAGGACTGCTATCTGGAAAGTAGTTGTATCTGTGACTTAGATCAGAAAGGCAAGAATGACCTGCAACATTTGTAAAGGCATGTTTCATTTTGAGCTAGAGAAACATTTGCTATCCAAGTCAGATAAATCCCTTCCTTTTCAGTTGTAGCCAGGTCAGAATGCTTTAGGGCACACTCCAATCCCAAAGGGTCGGTGTACTGCAACTTTTAGATGTATCTCTGCTTGAATCAAATAGGTCTTTAGCAGGACTCTGGAGAACTTGTCTACACACTGCCATTTCATTCAGGTCTGTTGGATGAGGGACACATCTCAAAGCTGCAGGCCACTGGCCAGCAAAGATTGTAGTTTCACACCTTGGCCTTAGGTGATAGAAATGGGAAGACGCAGTATTTCTAAAGCAGGTTCATCTTTCGTAACTTCTTGTAATACAAAATAGATAGCCTAGGTCTTTGTTGGTTCACCACTGTCACTTGACAATTTAGTGCCGGCTGACAACTTAGTTGATACAAAAGTCTAAACACTGTGAAGATACACATACACAATTACATTCACCAGCCATTTTATTAGATATACCTCTCCAGTAGCTCATTAACGCAAATGTCGCATTAGCCAATCTTATGGCATCAGCTCATGCAGAATGTGGAAGAAATTTTATTCAAGTGACTTTGAATGTGGCATGGTTGTTGGTCTGAGTATTTCAGAAACTGCTGATCTACTGGGATTTTCACGCACAGCCATCTCTAGGGTTTACAGAGAATGGTTAGAAAAAGAGAAAATATCCAGTGAGTGGTAGTTCTGTGGGCGCAAATGTCTTGTTGACACCAGAGGTCAGAGGAGAATGGCCAGACTGGTCTGAGCTGATAGAACGGTGAGACCAGCACTTCCTCTTCTGACCGGCTTATCAAAAATATTCACTAAGATCCTAAACGTTTGTAGCTTCATTAAAGAATAATAATTTAAAAAAAAATCAACAAAACGTGTTAAAATTAATAATCTCAGTAATTATTGTTTCAACAAGGTGTTGCGCAATTCAGTGCGTTTGGTTCCATTAACAAAAAAAAATGACTCAAAGACCGACTGACGAGCAGGGCAGGAGTTTAAATTAGCTACTCAACCACCGCTGTGTTCATGAGAGGCTTATTAAGAATCGAGAAATAAATATCAAGCCTGGAAACCTAATATTGTAATGGACTGAATGTTATGTTTTTAACGTAAACTCTGCTCAGCTTGCGGGGCACAGGCAGTTGCCACGGCAACGGCTGTGCTTAAACGAAAGAGATAGAGAGAGATTTTGAGTTGATCACCTTTCGGGTTATTTTACCTTCGTTTACCTTTCCTGTGGCTCATCACATCCGCTGTAGTTTCTGAACGTTCAATAAATGACAAACTTGAACTAATTACCTCGTTTGTTTGTGAGTATAAGTAATTAACAACAAACATCAAACAGGACAAATATATTTCATTAACTAACAAACAAATGGTTTCTACCGCGATAATTATGTGAACTTAAATTAATTATATCCCAACTTCATGAGATTTGCCTTTACCTTTACAGACCTCTGTGGTTTCTCCTATCAGTCTGTAGTTTCTCATATTGAGGTCAAAGTTCAGATCTACCTTAACTGACTGACACTTGCTGGCCTCAGATTTACAACCAGCTTCTGACTAAGAAACCAGTAACTTCTTCCCAGTGTCAAACTCTCACTGAGGAAGAAACTGTGTTAGGTTTTCTATCACTTTATTATTTCTGCTATAACTGATGTATATTTGCATATAAAATAAGTCAATAGAGTTTAATTTACAATTTTTATGTCTTTGTGTCATGAGGTAGATCTCAGCAGGCTGGTGAGAGAAAAAGAAGATCTTGGTCACAAAAAGAGTGAGCACCCCTGCTCTAAACCCTTGAGTCTTACTCTGAGACAAGTCTAGGGAAGATAATCTATTCAAGCTGGTAACGAGAGAGACTCATCTAGCTTTAACTACCTTTATTCCAAAGATTATGACCCTTTTCAGTTAATGAAGCAATCAACTGAGTAGCCCTGCAATTGCATAACTCCAAAAACCATTCTTGTTAACGATAGCTCTCTCTGCATCAATAACGAGCACTTGTTACCGACTAGACAATTTTTAGTGGCTCAATATAAGTCCAAGGTCATTATTTTATCTACACTAAAGAGACATCTGAAACAACCACATTTCTAGAATCATACTCATAGATTTTACATTAATTAGAAAAATCATACTCAGTAAATGACTCAAATAATTTGACTGTCCACAAATTTCAATTAGAATTTTATTGAATCTTTATTTAGCAAGCCTTAGCAGGGGTAAGCAACAACAGATTTGATTAACTTGAAAATAAGAAATTTAACACAAAATAATAGAAATCAAACTCACTACTCCCTATCACATTTCCCTAAACTTTGTCACTAATTAACTAAGCAAGGCTTTGGGATGGAATTAGTCTTCATTTTCTCAAGGCTCCAGGGTGTAGTCCTCTGCTAATCTCCTGTGTGCATCTTCATGTTGGCTTGACTTCAGCACCGGAGACTAAGAATGACTTGTTCCTCTTTCCATGGGTTTTTATACTTTCTCTCTCCATAGCTGTGAATGTGGAGGTAGTTTGCGTGACTGCTCGAACATTCAATGGCTTAGTGGAAAGTACCAGATCTTTCCACTTTGGTCAACGCCTTACTCACATCCGCTTTCTTTGTTGTTTTCTATTGACCATCTGGTTTCACTTCCTTTATCTGGTTCCTGTTTTGCGTTCCCCTTCCTTCCTGCTCAGCATACTCTTTACTGGCCCTGACCTCTGCTCTAGTTACAACACAGTTCTGAGAATTGCATGTCACTGCATTTTCACAGAATGCACGATCACTTCAGTTACAATTCAATCTACTGTATAATCATCATAAACCATTAAACACAATCGTTGTTAATTCACTTCTTCTATCATAACATTTTTAATAATCATCTGAGTTTAATTCCATTACTAATCTTTCAATACATCATTTTATTCATTCCTTTAATCATATGTCATTATTTTAACCTTAAATTTTTTATTCTTAATTATCAGTAAATTGTTTTAAACATCAGTAAATCAAAACATTAATTTCATATTCTTCTACAAAACACAAGATTAGCATTTCATAATTGTCAATAAATCAAAAAACAAGATTACTTATTTCCCGCAGGCCTTATTATCTGTTTTCTGCGTACCTGGAAGGGTCTCACCAATTTATGAGTTTTCACAACACCCCCTCCTTGACATCGGATGGTGCTAGGCAGAAAACACAAAGTCCCATCCCAAAAAGTCAAGTCCATCATCACAACGGATGAGCAAGATGTCCTCCTCATAACAGGTGACAGGAGAGGAGGAAGGGGTCCAAGTATCCACAATGTCGTACTCCGTCAGGTTCGATGGTGGTGGAACCGAGGCGTTGTCATCCAGTTCGCCAACAGACATTGAACAAGGCTGCTCAAGGTGTCACTGCAGGCTCAGCGGAGGTGGAGAAGTTGGGGCGGAGACGTGATCAAGAAAGCCCTGTGGCGGAGTGGAGGAATCAGATGGAATCTCCAATGCCGCCAACAGCTCCTGGATATCCTCCTTGATTGAAGGCAGCTCAGTCTGACAGGCACAGTCAACAGAGAGACTTGTGGTGCTGTATGCAATCGTGCGTGATGTGGGTGATAACAGAGGTGCGTCGGTGATCTGGCAGGCTTTGCGAGATGAACTAGGATCTCAGTTTGGGTGCACTGATCCTATACTGCAATGCTGGTTTGGCACCCGACGTCAGATCTGGAGATGCTAGGCAAACAGGCAGAACATACTTGCCCACTGCCACAACCCTTCCATCCAAAAGATGCAAAGTAGGAAGGCAATGTCAAGTAGTTTGGTTCTCCCATAACTTCTGGACTATCAGGAGCACCCGCCCATGACTTAATTGGGATGTGCTGAAGGCGTCATCTTCTTGGCCTAATGCAGAGGTCCACACGATCTTGTGTTTCCGCTCCAGGGATTGGGATGTGGAAGCCGCAATGTACAGCAGGTCTTCTCGGCCACTGACACAGAATATTGCCGTTACATCGCTGTAGTGTAAGTGCACGCAGCTGTGACACCAGTGGTCAGACGATGCAACCCAGAGGAATCCATGGGATTCTGCGGCAATTCCACATCCCACATAGCAGATCGATGCCTGAGGAGAGACAGCAACCTAGGTAACTTTATGATTAGGGGTTCGGATTAATGAGTATTTTCTAAAGAAGAATAATTGGTAACCAAATGCAGAAGGCATAAGTGGAGGACATCAGTAGAGTGCTAATTAGATTCATGTGCCAGATTGGGATGCAAGCCATGGGGAGACAGCAAGAATGTTCTCATAGTGTGGAGCTCAGTCTTCCTGATCTTGCGGCTTGATGGTATCTAGGAATATGGCGGCATAGCTTATGAGCCACATGATGATCGGTAGGGTAGAGGTATTCTTTGCCCTATAAAGAATTACCAAGGCCCCCCAGCCCATAGCCCATAGGGTTAAAACAGCCCATCTATGGAGGCAGCGGCTCCTTCTGCAGCCCGTGATGGATAGAGACTGGCTCACTAGGTAGGTGATGATGGCCACTGCTGGGAATCTTCCATGATCGCTGTTGCAATCTTAATAGGGCCAGTACATGTGGCATGAACACCTCCGCACACTAGCTCTTCCACCAAAGCTGTCGTATCCATGGTCAGCCACAAGACTACCACAGAGTCCCTGCGCCAGTTGATGGATGTTCGGCCAGACAGGAAGGAAAGAGGGACGAAGCCATGTCCCATCTTCTAAGAAAAATGGGTTGCAGGGCAATCTTCACATAACCTTGAAGCGCCACAAGGAATTGCAAGGGTTAGCTGACGGACCAGGTACTGGTGTGGCAGTAGGCCAACCAGGCACAGAGCATACCAAAGAACTCAACGATATTTACTTGAATGGGATCAAAAAGGGTGGTCGAGTTTGATGAGTTAGATGTTATGATGTCAGGAGATGTTAGATAGATTAGGTCTTGACACCAACAGTGAAAAACAAGAAATGGCTTGGCGGCATTCTTTTTTGCAGAATTAGGCTCCTCCTTCTGGGGGATGGCCTGGTAGTTCCTCCCCTCACAATGACACAGTGACTTCAGCCACACCTCCAACACAACCTTGCCTACAACCAAGGCAATGATGATGCCGAGAAGACCTAGTAGATATGGCCACATAACATTTAGGGTGCTAAGCAACCAATGTTCAAAGAGGGAAAGGCCTCCTCCCACTATGTTAGCAACTTCTTCCACCACTTACGAAATGGTAGTGGCCACAGTTGAACCTAGGGTCTCGTACCAGCGGCAATCATGTTGATGATGGCCTTTCCCACATTTTTGCCACAGTTCTGTAGTTATTTTGCAGGTGAGGTTGGAGTATAGAAGGTTAGGGCCAACCCAGTCAAAACCATGATCTACCTTGCCTTGACACAAACTCTTCCGAAAAGCATGTCCTTTAGCAATGGCAACAATGGTGTTGGCGATTAAAGGTAATGCTCTTACACTTCCTCAGTTGAAACCCCAGGATGGCATCAGTGCATGTGGTACCTTTGCCAATTGCTCTCCTTCAAACATTTTTGCTCTTCTTCCATACAACTTTGGGAGAATTAGTGTCATATTCATCTGCATAGTGGCCCTTACAGTGGTCCTCCCAACCCCAAATGGTCTGACAGGGTTTTCTCGCCAGCCTATGGTGCATTCAGTGTTGTCGGAACTACATGTGCCAAGGTCTTGGATGAACAAAGAGGTTGGGCTGCCAAAATGTTCCAGGCCAAATTTCACATTCTTTGGAGTAGACAGTTGCAAGGTATTGGTACTGGACCCACTAAGGTGTTGACTGACTCAGGCAGGGTAGGACCCAAGCTTACAATTCTTCTTCCTGCAGGCTCCACCACTCCCAGTCCCACTTATGGTAGTATTCTTCATGCCAGGCTTGCAAAACTAGCTTAGCTGTGGAGAAGACTTCAGGGTCTGGGCAGTTGTACTTCCATGTGGAGAAGAAGTTGGTACTCATTTGTCAGATGTCACATTGAGGCGAGGCAAAATTCCTGACCCAGTCGGTGTCATTAAGGATGTCAAAAATTCTTTTGGCTACACACTTGTCAATATTTGCAAAATCTTGTTTAGGAACCTGCAGGAGGTCATCGGGAGATGGAATGCGTTGTACATGCATGTTGGCATAATGTGGGCCTTTCAACCCTTCGGGGGAGTGAGCCGCTCCCTCCGGGAAGTCTCCTTGAAAGTATGGTAATCCTACGTACCAAGGAAAAGATCAAATATTCCCACAGGGACAATACCATATAATACTGCCCCTTAGATGTGACATATTTGCTCCAGATTCAGGCATGTTTGCTAAACTTGTTCCTGATGCATTCTTGTTGGTCGTTCTGAAAAAGGAAGCATCGGGGTCCTTGCTTGATGAGGAAAGCCGTAATGTTTTGGAAGATCTCTGGCTCAGGTCACTCGGCAGGTTCAGCGCCAGACACGTTTCCTCGGGGCGACTCAGTTGTCCTCTTGATGGGAGTTTGCGGAGTGGAGGTCGAGTTCTGGTCACATTTCAGATGGTAGTGACCCGAAAACTCCCAACACGGGAGGGTCAGAGGGTGTACTCACGCTCTGGGCCACACTTGTAGTACTCTGTTGCGGAAGGTGGATTCTGATGTCACCCAGTACAGGGCCGATTTTTCTTTGTGTCTCGGGTCGTTACTTCCCCGCGAGACACAGACACCAGTGCGGTATAGTAATACACCGCATTGCAGTGGTGTAGTAATACAGGTCTGTTGTGCATACTCCACCCTCCTGCGGAACATCTGGTAGGTCCAACGCTTGTATGGTGGAATCGTTGATGACTTCCAGCACCAAATGAGCCGAGGTGGTTAACTCCCAGGGACCATTCCAACCCCCTTCTTCTGCATGTTCTTTAATATCATCTGGAAGCATGCCTAGGGCCTTCGTTGGTGGGTGACGGTGTGGATGTCGGAATACATGGACGATTACTGGAGAAAGTGTGGTGATCACTGGTGGAAATGCTGCTTGTATGTGAGCAAGGTTATACGGCCATGCCACACTAATGGTTTTCCACAGCGTGTCATGTAGCCCCTCTGCTTTTGTCCAAAGCAGATCATCTGTTCCCATGGTGTCCTCTGGAGTATTGGGCAGTGCAGACAGCCCCGTGAACCATGAAACCGTAGGAATAGGGTTGGCGTAGTTTGACAGAGGAGCGCCATACATTTTGAAAGGGCGCAAGGGACTAAAAAATCTCCTCACCTGCTAACCTTAAGCTTGATCTACTGGGTTCATTTCCCCTTTCGGCGCCATCCCACACGCAGTAGCACCCTCTAGGTTCTTCTTCTATCAGCCCCCACTGAGTCTCCAAAATGAGAAAGGGTAGAATGCATACCCGGCAATCTCCACAGATTATGATGTCCATTACTTTGACTGGAGAGACAGGAAGGGATCCAATCCCATTTGATGTTGCAGAAGGGCGCCTAGGCTTGTCACAGCCTGGTCCATCCCAAGTGAGAGGAAGTTGATTGGGTGTCGAGCAAACAGGGCAGCAATGTTTATCTTTGCTCCACACCAACATTTCTCTCTTCTGACAAGATTCCGATTTTAGCACATTGCAATTTTTTCAGGGCTCTTCCTGTCCAGATCTTGTTCTTCTAGTTACAACCACCCCTTTCATGGTGGTCAGTCCGAGATAGGGTGGAATGATGCATATTCACTAGCCATTTCACCGGTTTCTGGTCTACTTTAGACAGGAACTGGCTTGAGTTGCTTGACTCCTTCGACCACCTTCTTCTCTAGCAATACTGTGTTTCTGTCCAGTATTTGCTTGATGATGTTTGTCGTTTCAAACTTCAGCTTCACTGCTGCATTCACAGGCTGTTCTCTTGCTTTGACCCACACGCGGTGTCCCACACGGAATGGCATTTTGGGCGCCAGCTTCTTCTTTTTGTCATTGGAGCTCCGCCCCACTTCCTTTGTGGTGAACGGCCGTTGGTTGAGCTCCATTGCAGGAGCGGGCCTGTCAGTTCTCTATCTGTCATTCAGGGCCTCCCCAATTTCTATCACTTTGGTGCTCCAGCTGTTGGTATTAGCAGTTTTAGCTATCCAGTTCTTAACTAGGCCTGTGGGGTGTATGGAGGTGAGTACATTTGCGTTACTCCAAACATCTGACACCATTGGTCAACCCATGACTTACGGAAATGAGTCCCATTATCCATACCCAGCTCTTTCGGAATCCCCAGGGCACTGCATACTTGCACCAGCATGCCGACAACACTGTTGCCGTTTGCTTTCCTGGCTGCCTTCACGATTACAAATCCCAACATGGAGTCCACCAGCACTAAGAGATACTTCTCACCTCTTTTCCCTGTTACTCCCATAGGTCCCGCCACATCCATGCAGACCGAGCTCTTGATGGTCAATCCCTCCATCTGCTGCCCTCGGCGGCATGCATTGTATTGACCACACACCTCGCAGCCCCTCAGCACGCGTTGGACTTGTTTCACTGGGATCCAAAGTTCTTGCTCTTCCAGCTCCTTATGGGTAGGTCGTACACTTGCATGTCCTAGGGCCTCATGCACACTCCGCACGACCTCATCCACATATTCTTCTGGGACCTCCCATCCTCTAGGAGTTCTGTCCCACTTCTCGATTACGACAAAGTTGATTTTTCTTTGTTGGACGTAGCAGTCCACTTCATCATTTCCTCGCCAATTAGTGCCCTCATGCGTGTGTGCTCTTTGATGCTCAACTTCGAGCTCTAGATGCATTTCCAACTCAGCAAACTTTTTCCACAAGTCTCTGTGTGCCACTGGCTTGTCCTTAGATGTCTCAAACCTATTTTCTTCCCAAATGGATAAACCTTCTTTTAGGGCTTGGGCACAATAATAGCTGTCTGCGACTAACCTGGCACTTTTGATTGTACTTTTTACCAATTCTTGTAGTCCTTCCACTATTGTAGTCACTTCTCCGGATTGGGCGCTACCAGGGGCTTTTCCGTTTTGTCGACTTCTCTCTTTGCCATCTTGCTTCAGGATGAACCCCCAGTATGCCATTTGGTCGGATCCTTTTCTTGATCCGTCGATGTAGAGTGTCCTCTCTATGTGTCCTTCTGTCTCAGGTGGTACTGGCGGTTGTTTCTTGTTGGTGGGTTGTGCAGGCCCAAAATGAATTATAGCAACAAAAAAAAAATAAAGAAAAGTAGCAATAATAATATTACTCAAGTAAAAGAAAAAGGTACAGTGCTATGAAACTACTCTAGTACTATTTTTCCAAAAAAGGTTACTCAAGTGAATGTAACAAGCACTACCCACTTTTGAACATAGATAACATCCGTAGCCTACAGGCTACTTGTTAACAAGATCGAGGTGCTGTATTGTTATTAGCTAGTCATCTTTTAGCTAACATTACCTGCATCCAACATCATTACTAAACTCAGTCGGTTAGTTTGGGGGGACAACTGTGCAAGGTTCTTTGCATTTTGCTGGTTTGCTGCCATGATTCTAACACACACCTGCGCAGCTCTGCACAGCAGCAGCAGGTCTCCTTTGCTGCCGCACAGGTGTAACCCAGCGCGACCATCTTGGTGCTCTTGTTGCGTTTAAAGGCGGCTCGAAAAAACAGGTTTAAACAGTTTTAACTGCTGACAAAAGTGGCAGCAGGCACAGATATGGGAAGTGCGGATGCCCCTACTGTATCAAAACGATATAGGAATAACAGAGAGTTGGACACTTTAAGGTAAAAACTACAAACAGCTTCCAGTCCAGGGGGGACACAGCGGACTATGTGGGCGGGCAATGACCCCAATACCCGCCCATGCTGTCGGGCCTGGCTCAAAGAAAGGTAAGCTCCATTGACGTTATGTTAGCAAAGTTAGATGTACAGAGACACATTTGTGATGAAAAAAAGTTATCACTCACTGCACTGAATTATTGTGTAGACTAATATTAGTCAACACCTCCGCACAATAATTCAGCGCAGGGAAACTTACCTTTCTTTGAGCCACCGCAGATTGTAGCACAAAGATGGAAGCAAAGCAGAACAAAGAGTTTGTTCTGCTTTTAATATTGGTTACATTTATCTCAGCTCTAAGTATTTAATATCTAAGTGTTTTTATGGGAATGTGAATCTTTCAGATCAATTTGAGAAGAAATTTTGATCGTATTTCATATTTTCTTGTGTCGTGTGCCCTCCGTCTTGGTCTTGACTTTGTCTCGGATCCTAAAAGTCTTGGTCTTGTCTCGGTCTCGATACACTCTGGTGTTGGTCTTGGCTTGGTTTCGGGTTAGTTGGTCTTGACTACAACACTGATACAGTTCCACATGTACACTCACTGTTAAGTTAATAAGGACACGCTAATGAATAATCTAGAATATTTATCCTAATGTTAGTTGGCATACATAATCACATTTACCTATCAAGCTCCAGCATTGGCACAAAACAATACAGTCATTTTTCAATAAACACAGTTAAGATAAAAGTAATATCACCAAACTTACTGCAAAAGGGCTCAGAGTAGAATTCAATTCACAAACAAGTCAGGAGCAAAGTGGCTGTGTGGTTGGGACATGCCACCAGTGTAAAAAGGGGGAGGCGGACCGCTCCACTGCTGGAAGTGACTTTCTAGATGTTTTTGTGTCAACACATCATGCACAGGCAGTAATAATACTTACAGACAAGTAAGAAAATGTACAGAAAGAAATCATAACCCACTGTCCTCAGCATATATTGCTTAATTTAAAACATGATAAACCCCCACCCAGTAATAAAATTCTCCCACCAAGAGCTCAAAGAGGAGGAGGACATGGGCTTGGTGGGATAAACAACCTACATTGATTCAACATTAACATTTTTTTCCCAAACCTGGTCCTTAAGGCAAACTGCCCTGTATGTTTTAGCTGTTCCCTTGCTTCAACACATCCCATTCAGATGATTGTAATTCAGCAAAACCCTGTTGATCAGCCATCAATTAAAATCATGTGTGCTGAAGGAGGGGAATACCTAAAACTAGAAAGGAAGTGTGCGTTGAGGACCATTGTTGAAAACCAGTGGATTAGATGTTGGTATTTCAATCATTAGAAATCGACCGTAAAACAACATCGATTCAATTACATCTTTTCAACATTAGTTAATTGTTTGATCATTGATCAACCATCAATTGTTGACCATGACCAAAATTCAACCTTTTTTGACCATAATTCAATGTTGAATTAACATCTCTTGCTATTTTGGTGTGAATTGGAAAAGATGCTTAAGAGCATCTGAGGTACTCAAACGGCTCGGGAAGCTGGAAAAAACAAGTGTCACTGACCAAAGAAAAGCAACCAGCACAATTTCCCAACTGTAGAGCACTATGGTGGTAGCATCAAACATTGAGGCTGCTTTGCAACGTAGTTGCCTTGGTTCAGATGCTAGATGCATATAGATTGTACTCAGTAGGTAGTCAAATGCTTATAACAAGCACTGCATTTGCAAAAAATGTTTTCCAATGTCTTTCTTGCCTTGTAGATGATCTCTTCAATGAGGACCTGTTTCCTAAAACAGACTCATCTGGTAAGGAACAATTCTTTCTTAAAAATCTAAATAACCTTTCTCATTGGGACTAAATTAAACACAACACAACATTTCTTATCTGAATCAGTTTGCAGAAAATACTTTTACATTTATAAGACTTTTTTTTTCTTCTGATGTTTTCAACCTGTTTAAATGATTGTTTGTTAAATCAACCAGTTATTTTTTCATATTTTCTACTCATTTTTCAGATGGTTTTGCGTCAGACCCTTTCAAAGGCAGTGATCCTTTTGCAAGAGATATTTTCTTTCCCAATGCTAATGACGAGGTGGAAAATGAGGTAGACACCAGTTTGTCATGTGCGGAAAACAAAGCTTCAACAGGAACTCAGTGCTTTGAATCTGAATTCCCAGATGAAGATAGTGACATAGAAATCAGCTACAGCAAAGAAGACTTGGATGTCATTGCTGTTGTAGATGATTCCAGTGGATTTAAACCCATTCAGAGCTCATCAGAAGAGTTCATGCCAGAACCAACCCTGGAAAGGAAGTGTCCAGGTCAGCATTCCATAGAATCAGACCCAAGTGGGTATGAGCTGGATCTCTGTCCTGTCTCCTCACCCTCTAAAATAGAGTACCACCATGAATTTCCAGCGGACGATGCTACCACTGAGGACACGGAAGGACCACAAGGTAAGAATACTTTAATCTGGTGAGGTCAATTTTTGGTCTTTGTAAGGGGCAGAAACTGAAACTCATTTTGATTATAGTTTGAAAAATCAACAAAATCTCTTGTTTTAAAATTCATGTCACAAGATGAAGTAGGTTTAGAAAATTTGTTGGTTAATTCCAGATTTCACATTGGAAAACTGAACTGTTCTGGTACAGAAATTGGCATGGATTTCACCTCAAAACTCTTAGTGAAAACTGAACTAATATTACAGTGACAATTTGATTGTTTACGCACTTTCTGAAAGCATGCCTCATACTTTCAGAAATCTACACAAATCAAAAACACACAATGGACAGAACACTTCAGTTCTCCTAAAAAATGGAACTTCACATTTAAAACAACGTTCTCTTAAAATTGTGTTTTGTTTTCAGAAGACACACCCATCATATGATTAGACATAAAAACCAAGTGAACACTGATGCGTTTAGTGTAAAACTGATGAATGGAAAACACCTCTCCATTCATCATAATGACATAGGCCTTTTGTTCAGTGTTACACTTACTACACACAGTAAATACTGTGCTGCAATACAATTTAGAATATTGTTTTTGTACTCAGAACACAGACACTAACAAATATGTTTGAATTTTCCCCAAAAAAGCCATGTACACACTGTACAGCCCAACCAGCACAAAGTTGTAGAGACACTGATCTACATACAAAGAAATTACTGTATAGAGTAAAAAAAAAAAAAAAGTGCTGCATTCCCTGTTCGGACTGGCCACACCACTTCATCCACATCACAGACAGCAGAGGAATTCAACATGGCCAATCCAGCCATGAATGTCATCAACTGCAATATCTCGATATTCATCTTTCATAGCTTACAGTACGAGTATAGACATTTGTGAATTTAGGTAATATACTTGCCAACTCTAGGCAGAAAAAAATTATTCTACTGGATTGAGGAATGGAGAATATGGGGGGAAATAAACAACTGAAAGTGTGGGTGGGCAGTGAACCAGTTATGAACCAGAGCAGCCCAGAGGAAACTTGTGTTATCCCCAATGACAATGTACCTGAGCTGCTCAGGGCCATCTGACTGATCTGGTGAAATGAGTGTGCTGTGTGTAGGGTGTCCAGGAATGTAATCAGATGGGTAGCGTTGTAGGGACCAGGGGCAGCATGGTGGTGGGTAACTGCCTTCATGTTGTGAAGTTGAATCCAACCTCATCAATGAAGATGAACTGGTGTTCCACTGCAGCCACCTCCAGCTCATGGATGCTCTGAAACACAAGACTATCAGAAATAGACATGGAGTGGTCACTGCTGTGAATTATTATGATTGCAATACTGAATATATATATATATATATGGTAATATATATGGTAATATATATGGTAATATATATAT